>WAAB01013168.1:0-47265 GCA_013389865.1 Piaya cayana
AGCTAACAAAATTATGGGTGGGGAGTAAAAGACCCCTTACACACAATCTAAAAAAAAAAAAAAAAAAAAAAAACACTGTAGGAAGATCTTCTCCACACCTTATGGACAATAGAATCATGTGCCAGAAGTCACAGATAGTTTAAGAAACAAATGCTTTTAGATAGGGATGGGTCAGCAAGTCCTCAACTATAACCAGCAGAGGCAGGAAGAATATCCTGGAGAGGTATCCTTATGTATCACCGTCACAGGTATCCTTTCTACGCTTTCAAAGAGAATTCTGCAATATCCACAGTAGAAGTTTGGTTTGACCCAATACAGCTCTTTTCATATATTCATTTCAGTGCTGAACTACTCTCAAGACATGAATCCTGAGGTTTGAATATTAGGTCTTATAAGAGAAGTTTGCCTTCAGTTGTATGTGGACTTTCAGTATTTTACACTGCAACTCTGAGGAAGACAGCACAGCTGAATCATTCAAGAAACGCATTAGAAGTCTTCCCAGGTTTTTCTTAGGTTGATATTCAAAGAATAAAAGTTGACAGAAAAAGCATATTTAAGATGCTCAGACTGATCATTTTTATATCGTCACAAAATGCATCTGTAGCAATAGTCAAGCACATTAGAAATACCTGTGTATGAAAGAGGCCTGGTGTTGGTGATCTGACGAGCTTTCATTGCTTGCTGCTGCTTTTCAAGTGCTGCTAACATGTCACCTAAGTCTAACTGAACAGGGGTCTTGCTCTTCTTTCCAGCTGCTTTTGATAAAGCCTCCTATAACGAACATGACATGTTGAACACAAAAAAATAGCGCCTGCAAAAGATTCTTTACTAAGAGACTCCTGCTATTATAGAATAAAGAGGAGGAACAACTAACTGATATTCCTCTTGGTAACTACTACTTGGGGACACACACCTGAAGTTTTTTCTGTTCCATGCTTATTTCTGAATACTCTTGAGCTGTTGCAAGTGCTGCTGCCAAAGCTTTCTTCTTCTGGCTTTTTGCACGCTTTGGTACAGAGGTTGTAATGGGAATTGGAGTTTGGACTATATTGATTGGAGAGTTCTCTGGTAAGTCGTCCAACTAGGATTTTACACAAAATGCAAAAATACACAATGAAAGACCTTTCTCTCAAGACCATAGGAAAATACAGCACTTCAGTAACAGAACAAGCCATTGATCTGGTTCCCAATTACTGCATCATCTACCTGTAAATAAGCTAATAAATCTAGAAACATGTATATTTTGCTTTTGTATGGGAAAACTTAAAATTTATCCCTAATTTTGTCTTCAGAAGGTTCCTCAGTATGATTGCTAAACAAAGGAGGTTTTTTCCCCCACGAAGATTTCACATAGGACTTAACTTTCCTGGAAAGCAGCCATGTAAAGTAGTCCATATGTGAGGCTTTGCAACAAAATATTTAAGTAGATCACATATTAAAATAACATCTTTCCAACAGCTCTTTGTATAGCCTTAAAGCAGACAAAGCTTAGCTTATTTTCATTTCAAAACAAACTACACAAACTACAGTTATTTTGAAAAATTGATACCATTCCTACACATTTGCAGATTTAAAAATTTGAACTAAAGCTGTATCAAAGCATCGATATGAATGCAAGCCCTTTGAATCAGAAAGGGTAACCAGGATGCTGTACTAACACAAAGAAAGCTCAATAATCCTGAACACTAATTTTAATTTCAAAAATCCTTTTCCATCTACTGTCCATCCAAAATTTGGCATGTGACTTCAAAAAATCACAGAACTAATGAGAAATTATCAGTGAGAGAGATAAGGTGGGAGCTGTGATGATCCTTATGGGTTCCTTCCAACTTGTGACAGGCACTGGGAATCACAGCTCATCACATGTATCTTACAGTTTCACCTGTTAACAACCTTATCTTAGAAAAGGCTACTGGATTTTTATCTGCTGACTTCTCTGCATAACTTATTTTATTTAGCATTTCTTTAGCCAGCAAAGCTTGCAACAAAAATACCCCAAGAATATCACAACTATCACATTAAAAGTATTGTAGTGGAGACTTAACTTCTTTAAATATTTTATTAGTCTCAAAACAATTTAACCAAAAAATGCTTTGCAAAACAAAATAATTACTTACTACTTTGGGTGAAATCTTTTGCTGGATGTTACTATTTTTGCTGCTGCTGTTGTCACTGTTTAGCTCTGGGAATTCATCTTCATCCTAAGCAACACACGAATTGAGGACGAAGAGAACGGAACCAAGTGTCATATGAAAAGCATCAACCGAAACCACAAGTCCCACATAAGCTAAAAGGGCTTCAAAGTGACACAAACAGAAAATTATGAAATAGCGATAAAGCCTTCCTGCATCTTAGCAACCTTTTTTATAAAAAGGAAAAGAGCAATTTATTCATGTTTTACACAGAAGAAATCCAATTACAATTAGGGGAGGAAGAGGATAAACCAGAAAACACAGTAATTTTTTTGCAAGGGAACAGAAAAAGTTACTTGAAAGTTGCTCATCTCATTTGCTCTTCATGAATAGTTCAAAATCCTTGCACTTTCCACAACATCCAAATACAAAGCTTTGTACATGTACTATGAAAACATCATATAATAATTAAAACTGCACACGATATTGTACAGCTCTTGGAGACAGGTGTTTCGCAACTTCTCCCTGTTGGGAACATCACTTATTCTACACACAACTTGCATTACTATCATGCAGAAAGAGTTTTCATGTGACACTACCTCAAAATACAGAGGTTCAGGACTCTGCTCTGTTCTAATGGACTGGCTCGTCATCAGAGGTTTTTCATGTCGTTTCTGCAAATTCTGCCTTCTTTCTGAAGATATGCTGTGGTCTCTGCATCTGAAACCCAACTGAAGATAATGAACATTATTGGCATTCTGCAATTTCAGTTTTTCAAGATGCGTGTGCACACATGGAATACATTCTCATGTTTCGTGTTGGTTTTTTTTTTTTAAACTGTCTCAAAGATATTCCACAGACAGAATCAAACTATTCAGCCTCTCTCAAGCCAAATGCAGTACCTCTCTATACACCCATCTCAATATTTCCTATTTAAAAAACCAGCATCCTCTTGGTCAAACATTAAGAAAGCCACGTGAGTTGTTGGTGACTCGTATGAACTTGAGCGTCAATCAACATCAATCCTGAGGAGCTGCCTGCAACCCTGATCAATCAAACCAACTTTCTTCCACTACATAATTATCTGCAAGCATTTACTGCCTTTTCAATATGCAAAGGCTGAGAGTTCCTTAAGGACTGGAGACCTCAGTATGGTGTTATTAAACACCCTGCTATTTATTACATGGCAGCTTGGTGGAAGCCCATGTGCAAGACTGATGAGCTGAAAGCAATGCTTGATTTGAGTCTGAAATTCTGGATCTATCATATTTATGTATTTCTTAAGATGTCCTACAGATCTGGTACAAACACAGTTTCCAAGGAAAATTGTTTCTAGGACAATTCTGCCTTGAGGTAGAGTAAATTTGGCTGGCAAAACCTCACTTACAACTCTGTGCCAGCTTTGTTTTTAAATACCTAAACCAAATTTTTTTTAAGAGTCTAAACCGCAACTGGATGAAAGGAAATCTGGTTCTTCCTACCCTCCCAATGCCATAAACCACAAACAGGGGTTTTAAAAGCTCAATCTGACTACAAGTTCCAGAAAAATTCAGTCCTGCTACAGTGGTAGATACAAGCATCAACAAGCTTTTTCATGTAATAAATGCACAGGTCCCAAATGGGAAGATTCAAGACACCAACAATTCAATCTAAAGAAACAAGGCAGGACCAGCTAGCTATATATCTATGCATACAAACAAGTCTATAATAAAGATGCCACTTAAAGCTCAGCTATTCCTGTCTGCAATAACTGAATTCAAGCAAAACCTATGTTTCAGCAAAGCAGATAATTCAGTCTTCTGTCTCCCTCCGCAGACACACCATGCTCTCCAATAAAAGTAGAATACCAAAATCTGGAAGGCCACCTTCTCCTCACATACCAATTACTGAAATCCTGTCCCCCTTATAGGAGGTTTCACAGAAACATATTCAAGTTTTATGCTAAAACGATTCATTTATCAATCGCAAAAATGCTAAATAATACAGTGTGCAAATACAAATTTTAAAAAGAAAGTTTTGAAGAAGACAGGAGAACAGAAGATTCAAGTTCACTAACAAAACAGAGTCTTTCTTTAGAAGAAAAAAAAAATGACAAGCCTTCTAAAGCGTGACTAGGTCAAAAATTGAACTGACTTGCCAAGTATATGAAAGTACATGATCATTTATATATATAACAGTGCAAGGTAGGTAGAAATGTGCACTTGGACTTTCAAGTTGAGGTTCTACATTTTTCATTCAGTTTTCATTTACTATTATTTATATGTTGATTTCATAATCCATTTCAAATTCCTTAGTTTCATATATTACAAGAAACAGAATACTTAAAAGTTAGAACCATTTACAATATACCTGGGAACTATTTCTTTGCTCGGCTTGTCTTCCACCTCTAGAAAATGTCTGAGGTTTTTCAATCCAAGGTTTTTTTTGAGTTGCCTGGGAATTTACATTCGTCCAACTTACACCAGCTGAAAGAAAGAGCCATCTATGAAAAAACAAACCGGTCTGACAGAACGCATCATAATAATACACGTCACCAGAGCCAGGAACACAATTTCGATACAAATGAAGTTATCTGAGAAAGTCCAGCTCTTCTCTGACAACTTACTCTCTTACTTCCGTAGCTTTTTCTACAAAAGCAAAATTGCCTTTAGGGAAGAGTGAAGAGGGCAGACAGCCAAATTGCCAACAAGTGGTCATCAGGAAGCAGTCAGACAGAGGAAATTGCAGGTTTGCATCCATAACAATTTCAGTCCAGTCATAAATAACAGCCCCTACCATTACCCACTATTACCAAACTAATCAAAATATTTGTTCATGTTACAGCACTACTTGAAAGTTTCCAAAAAAGCATGAGTACTTCTCAAACAGAAAAAGAGAATTCTTTGGCACTGTTACTCCCCAGTTACGAACTGCAGTCCAACAGGGGAAGGAAGATCAAGAATAAAATACAATAGAAACAGCTTTGTCTGAATGCTTCCAATAGAGCCTCTGGCTTTTTTATTACTTTAATGAAATGTAGCTGCTGATCATTAGCAAGAGCTACTTATACACTTGTTCACTCAACAAGTTAAGCAGGTCTTGATGGAAATCACAGTAAAGACATATTGAGAAGTCTGATCAGTTAAGAGTAGCATGCTGAAAGTAGATCAAGAGATGGTTCCTAGCAAAATGTAAAGCAAAAATACAAAACTGACCCAGCCAAATCTTAAACAGCTCACCAGCTAAGACAATGCTTACTTGTATTTACTGATGGTTCTACAACCTGAAAAGGGAAAAAAAAAAAATTTAGTCACTTTTATTAGTCTGAGGATACAAATACAGTGAAGTCATTCAGTTATGTTTACATACATTCATTGCACAAGAATCCGTATTTCTTGAAGCCATGGCTGCAGCCTGGTTATTGCCATGCTTAGGACTACAATAGCCGCTGTCACTGTCAATGTCTGCTTCGCTTGCACCCTGTTCGCTAGAGGACTCTGCAGCAGGGTGAGAAGCTCTTCTGCGCCTGCCTTTTGATTTCCAAAGCATTGTTGAGGCACTCTCAGAAAGTGATTTATTAGCTATATCTGAAGGAAAGTCTGCAAGACAATAAAAATATAATGACTTGTGCAGGAGTTAAGAGACAAAACCCTAAACATCACTAAAAAAATAAATCAACAAAGCTGAAGTCTTTGCACATGACAACCATTTTCTTTTAATAAGTATAAAGCCAGTGCTGAAGCTGAAACAGTGTCTAGGTACAACTATTAGTAATAATTAACTCTTTCAATAGTCTTGTTTTGGTAGTAGTGAGGTCCACCTTCCTTTAGGAAAGATGGCAACTGACATGTAGTTCTGGTTATTTCATACACTCACAACACAAGAAAGAAATTACCTGTTTGCTGTGATGCATCAACCAACAACACAATCTTTGATCTGTTCTCAGGACCTGATGAACTGGTCTCCTTTTGAGTGGCAACATTTTTCACCGGAGGACGTTTATTTTTTATGTGTGTCTGTAACTGCTGTTGCTGTTTTCAAAGATTAGGCAAACATAAGTCATATGACTGGACTTCATAGTTGTAATCAAGCAATTAAAAGTTCTGATGCTCTCTACAGAAGCCACATTTAAAGAGATCAAGGGAACTATTAAAAAATATTCCATCCATTAATCTCTAGGCAGTATTTTCTGCATGAAATTTGCATTACGACACGGAAGTAAAAAAAAAAAGGGTAAAGAAAGTACGAGTTTACCTCCTTTATTCTCTAAAGAAGTAATTCTAAGCTGGGACCAAACAAGCAGAGAGGCAGCAGAAGAGAACTTCCTATGTTACGCCTGCAGCTTTATAAGCTTACCAAGTACATTTTGCAGTAAAAGAGTTGTGCTAGTCTCCGATTAACACCTTTTCTGCCCACCTTTCCTTCCACTGATATTTCTGCCACAGCTGTTCTTGCTGAAAAGGAGATGCACGCTTCCTGTGCAAAGATATTTACTCCATGCAGTTCTGCATATCCTATTAAGCAGACTTACTTTTTGTAGGACTGGTCCCCTGTTACTGCTCCTGCTCCGCTGACTGGGTAATGGAAAGGCCTGGCCTGACGGATTGGGACGCTCAGTGCATTCTGTCGTAACTGTATTTACAGCATTTGCTGCTTGAAAAGGTGCAGAATAGGGTGTAGGGAAAGGATGATAGAAGCCCATGACCTGAGCACATGGTGCTGGCATCAGCTGATAGTAAGTGTATTCTGTAGAAACAGGTGGTTGTGCAGATATTATAGGATAAGCAAGGTACGGTCCTGCAGGATTTGGGTTGGGTTGCTGCCATCTAATGTCATTGTTGTATAATGGAAACTGTCTGTAAAAAAAACAAATGGAAAGAGAATTGCTCAGTAAATTTTTCCCTCTCAAGGAAATTCAGACCTCTACAATCCACTTTAAAAAAAACCCTAAGCAACAAACAAGCAAGTGACCATGACTCCTAGCTTTTAATAACTGAAATTAAATTTAATCAGAACTTCTTAGAGATGCCAATTAAACAATTCAAACCCTCACATTATATTCAAGTGCAAAATAAATACATCTGTTGATCTTGGCATTTGTATAAACTTATTGATTTCCCAATATTAAGCTTAGAAACTAAATGCAGGCATTTTGTTTGTCAAGTCCTTTGAACCCATTACAATGCAATTACTTCAGAAAACACGTATAACCTAATCAGATACCTAAGGTTGCACAATATAAATCAGCAGATATATGGAATAGTGATAATTATAAGCTAACTCAAGGCCAAAGTATTCCAGTATATTAAGTTGCCAAGTCAGTCTTGTTGAGAATTCCTATGAAAATGCAGGCCTTAGTACACACGAAAACAGGCACTTACAAACTTGCCACTGAAACCAAGTGTGGAGACCTGTTCCTGTGTTAACTGGTGATGCAACATACCCCCTTGGAAACTATGAACCCAATTGTCTTTCTCTTCAACCCCCCCAAGGGACCAGGAGACCAGACACGTGGAAAAAGCAGAGGCCCAAATATTAGAGAAAAAGAATATGAAAAGTAAAGACTCAGATTATTTTTACCGATCTGCAAGCAGGCAGTTGTTAAAGGATTATTTTTGTTCTTTCCTCTTCAAGTACAACAGCACTACAGTGCTGTCCTAAGCAAACATTGGGTACATTTTTCAAAACCGATCAGCAATCATTATTTATACCTTCAATGTAAAAAATCAACACTGAAGTTGGGCATTCAGAGAACACTGCGTTTGAGCTAAAGTGTTCTTAAACTCAGTATTATACCTATTTATGCAAAGAAAACGGGATACAGCTACACTAAAAACAAGTATCAGCTGCATACTGTTTCACCACGGCAGGACCCAAGTTGGACACCTGGAGCCTTGCTTCAGCACCAAAGATTCAGACACAGACCTCCTGAGTGCCCTGAAAGAGCACATAAGGTGAGTCTTGAGAAGGATTTGTGACAGATCTCTGTAGCCAGGGAAAGAAAAGCAGCAAATAATACGAATACAGAAGAGCGGGGGGAAAGAAATAAACAAAGACAGCGGACAGAGAAACTCCATCCTCACCCATGAAAGGTCAGAAGATTAAATGTGGTAAACAAAAAGAATACACAGCCAGCAGTCACTAACTCCTCAAGACTACCAGAAGTTTAAACTCATTAACAAATAGATCACCTCCCATGAAGGTCACGACCACTTTATTACCTATTGGATTGATTTTCCTGTACAAACGGATAGCAAGTGATCAGGTAGCTGGGGATAGGAGTTGGTTCCATGCCATTAACTCCTCCGCTGTCGTTAGGAAGTGCCATTGGTATCATTAACGTTTCTGGACCCTTCTTCTGAGGAATAAATGGTTCTACTTCAGCTGACAGCTTGACATTCTTAAAAGAGAAAAGAAACGACGTCTTCATTAAGTACAACTGTAAACAGTTTGGAAAAAACTCAAGTTCATGAGGCTGTATGGTAATTACCACCAACAGCAGGCAGACGGATGACAAGACTACAGGATTTCTGCACTAAACTGAAAGGCGCAAAACAGTTGGCAAGTGCTTGCTACATCCTTCCAATCAACACAGAGTGAACTACAGATTAACAACTTTCAGCATTTGTATTAACCTTTACATTTTCAAAGTGCAATACAAACACTAATTAATTCCAAAGGGACTGAAATTCAGATCTCGCAGAGGACATACCAGTCTGAGCAAAGAAAGAAATCAAATTAGTGCTGTAGGTGGAGCACAGTTGTGTAGGTTCTCATAAGTGAAACCAACATATGGCAGATGTAGCACTGCCTGATGTGCTCTACAAAATTGACCACATTCCTAGGCAATTATAAGAAAAAGTTTTTTTCATCAGTAAACCACAGGCTTAGTGTACCACAGAGGAATCCCACAGACGCACCACATCTGCACAATTTTAACGTATTTTAAGTGCTAAAAATGTGATTAAATCTTGCCACGAATCTTGCCACGAAAGCTTCTTTAAAGACTGGCTATTCTAAGTTTTAAACTGTGCTTTCAAAGAAAAGTTTCTCCTTTGATCCTGAGGGTGCCCTCAAAAGTTTCTTTATACATGATGGTTTTACCCACACTTTTTCTCTAATACCAAATAGATGGATCTTACACTCAAACAATGAAAAATGCTCTATTCAATATGACAACTGCAGTTCCCAAGCACCCTTAAATTCTATATTTCATTATATTACTTTCAGAAAAAAAAGCTTCTTTACTGTACAAAGACTTCAGCTTAAGTGTACTTGGCTCACATTAGTATCTCACAGAATACTAGCTTCTAAGAAGATTCTCTCTAAAGCAGGCAAAGACTCCAAAGGCTTTTCCTACCATTTATCCAAGAAAGCATTCCAAAAGCAACGCAAAACCTGTACAAGTACAAGCTCTTATTTTACAAAAAGGAGAGCCTGAAGATTTGATATGCTGAAGGACAGTCTTAATCCTTGCCACTACTTGAGGGCATCCACATCGGCAAGAGTTAAAAACTGGGAGCTCTCAAAACATCACAGCAAGGATTCTCACATTGAGCACGCACTTCTCAGACCATGTCCTTGCTCTGTACCAAACCCACAGCGCACCCAGAGACAGCCTTACTGTCCAATATCTCTATCTATAAACTTATTTAGAAAGCTCTCAAAATATATTTCTTAAAATAAGCTCTCCCCTTGTTTAGCAGGGTGGGTGTGGAGGAGGTGGGTGGGGCAAGCCCAAAAATATTTCGAAAATACAATTGTCCCAGCCAGAAAGAAAAGCTACTTTTACTTGATGAGTAGGTGCTTTAATGATCAGACTGAACTAGAAAAAGTGAGGTCACGACCCACTCATGTAGAGCACTGGATCTTTGTAGTCTGACACACTTACATACAAGAAAATTTAATTACTGAGCAAAAGGTAGAGTCATCATCAAGTAAATTACTAAGACTGAGTTACACTGTAATTCACCAAACAAGTTGAAAACCAATTGGTATACAAGTACTTAGCTGTCACATACTCTTACAAAGAGGAGAGAAGAAAAAAACCACACAAACCATAGTTGAGACTGTAAAAGCTTCCTAACTTTTTAATATTCAATAAACTCCTACCAGTGACTGACATTATATTTTTATAAATAATACTTATTGAAAATAATTGTGTATTGAGTGCAATAACAGAATTCCCCAGCAATTTTAAAAAAGAAACTAAAGATTATGCTCAATGCACTCTTTGATTCCAAATGTGACGTTCAAACTAAGTAATTGTGAAGCCAGTAATTCTGTAACAGCTATTTGAGTAACTTCTACAAATGGAATCCTGGTTTTCCTACAAATAGGATTATCATACACCAAGCGTCTGCCTCTGTTTTTATTTTACCCTTCCATTATAAAATTTGATAACTCATACTTCTTTAATGTGATTTTATCCAGTATTAGCCCTAATTTTACCATTAGCTTTTTCCTGTAAGCATCAGCTCACCAAATAATTTCTACTTAAACATCACTCATATACTGTGCACCTCACTAAAAATGAGCTTGTATAAAAACACAGGAGGAAGCTTCGTAAGTGAAACACTGTTTAGGACAGGAGACTGTTCTCTGAAGGGTGCCTGCAAGCACTGACCTGAGATTCAAGCTACATGCTTCGCAACTCTGATGTTAGGACATTCCATAAGTCTTGGTGACCAAGAACAAAACTTATTTAGATTTAAGCTGATAATTAAAAAAAATTTTGATAGGAATGGTTGGACTCGATCTGATGGGTCTCTTCCAACCTGGTGATTCTATGATTCTAAGATTCTATAAATATATATGAAAAGAGAGGTGAGAGCAAAAGTTGAAGCAAACAATCCAAGATTATTTTCAACCATTTCCCAGAAGTTCCTCTGTCCCTGGACTTATCAAACCGTGTGGGGAAAGCAGAAGCAACCCTTCCAACAAAACAAGTCTTTGCTTTGATATGCATTTTAGTAAGAACATCATTCACAGATAAAATTGTAGCACAGAGACCAGATGTTTTAACTGCAATCAAAAGAAGGAAAACAAAACATCAAAACACCCATAAATATTAGGACAGAAGTCCTCAGGTGCCAGGTGACTTGCACACCTCCTGCAAAGCTCTATGGCCACCTCCTCACTGCACAGCATCATACAGATAAACACTTTTAATTAAAAAAAAAAAAAAAAGTCAATTCTCTTCCCTGCCTGGCTGCCTGCTCTTTCCCTTGGTTACCTGGGGAAACTGACGTGGATGTACAAAAATCATTCCCCAATGCCACGTCACTTGCAGAATGGTCTCATTGCAACGACTTCTGGGATATTGTATTACACCATAATTCACTTTTAGTACCGTGAGAGAACAGTTTATCACATCAAGTATTAAAAAAGGAGACGTAGCTGATCAAAGCAGGAACCAGATTACTTCCATCAGCAAGGCTGCCACAGCAAAGTGCTTCTTGTCAATTTGCAAAGATAATCGCTACCTTAGTTTTCCATCCAAGTATTTTGGATAAAATTTGACTTAACTAAATCTTTCCAGTAAAAATACGATTTGACATTTTAAGTTTTGGGGTTTTTATTACTCTTACTAAAAATACAACAGAAAACATGCTGCTTATCATGTCATTTGACTAATTTAGGAAAATTTAATTTGAATTATTCTGCTCAATTTTGCTAGGCTCAAAAAACTCAGATGCCCAAACTAGAAATACAACTTCAACATTTCCCTTCCTGCTGCCTAGTCTCTTATAGAGGTAATGATTAACTACTGCTACGACAAAGCAATTGGCTGATACATTTAATTACCATTTTCTGTACAGCTCACAACATATTCAGGTTACCTATAGAGGTAAAATAAAGATACAGCATATCCTGCAATCATAAACACATATGGGTGTATTTGCAAGTTAGATTTCCACACGACTTTGATAGTGCTTGCTATTTAATGGAATCAAAACCGCATTTCAGAAATCTTCTACATACATTATAACTTAAACATTGGTTTCTTGTGCAACTTAATCTGTACCTACAGGTTGGTTTGGTTTCTGAAGTTTTTTTTTTAATGCTTCCAAGAAACTTGTTTCACCAAGAAGAACTTTGGGCAAACCTCTGCTGTTAAATCTTGTATTTGGTTCTGTAGCAAACGTATATATGCACATACATCTATCTACACATACTAACTCACCAGAAAGGCAACCGAAAACTTGAAAACCTCAATACAGCCATTTGAAAACATTGTGCATATAATCATAGACCAACCAGGTTGGAAGAGACCCACCGGATCATCGAGTCCAACCATTCCTATCAAACATTAAACCATGGCCCTCAGCACCTCGTCCATCCCAGGCCTTAAACACCTCCAGGGAAGGTGAATCAACCACCTCCCTGGGCAGCCTCTGCCAGTGCCCAATGACCCTTTCTGCGCATGCAGAATTCAAGCGGATCTCAGCACAACTGGCAGATTTCATTAGACAACAAGGCCCAATTTCCACTTCAGGGTAGAAAACAGACAGCTCAAAGTGTATTGTCACCTGAACAAAATTAACTTCCTTACAGTATTTTACCAAGTCCCCTAAAATACTTAAAAGTTCCCTTTTCCATAGGATGTTTCTTCAGATGAGGACACTAAACTTGAAGCAAAAAGGGGAAACAAATGCCCTAAGTTAGGTCAGCCTGCTGACCAAACCAAAACATCAACTGATACGAATCTATCACATGATTATCCAGACCTTTCAGCACATTTCACAGATGGTCAGTGGTTTCACTTGACACGTGAGGGAAACAAATAACAAGCCCAAGTACTTCGCTCAAAGTTATCTTAGAGTTTTATAACTATGGTTTTCTTAGCTAGGGAGAAAAGCTGGTAAAGATAAGAATTATTTTGCAGTCTAACTCTTCTTTTTAATAAATGGCTTTTTAGGTCTCCTGGCTCCCAACAATACATTGTCAGAACAACAGGACATTCCCTCAACAGTCTACGAAGAAAAACAAAAAGAAAAAAAAAAATCAAATAATTAGTATGTAAAGGTCCTGCTAACATCTCACTGCACTGGATAAACAAAAAATATCACCAACTGAGACTTACTACTCAGGCTCTGTAACTCTTAACAGGTTGTCTCTTGTGCTTCTTTGGCCAAACACAAAAATAACAATGTCAAATAAAACAGTTTGGGTTTGTTGTTTTTGTTACAATAAATATCCCATTGACAAGCTTAGGACTCAGTAGAAAACGCAACCAATGACAACTGAAAAACTCCAGAATAAGAGACAAGATCCTTTTTAAAACAACATTTTATTTCAGAAATAAATCAAAGTGCATTCAAATATGTATGAATGCAATCCCTCACAGACTTCATCCACCCGGCACAACTGGAGTGACAAGCCCAGATGAACAGGACTGACCACGCCACTGGTTTGTAACAAGCAAAAAGAATTAGATGAGAAAGATTTGTCAAATGTTAAAGAATTTGAGGGAAGGTTCTTACGCTTTTTCCAATTCTTACAACAAGGCATTTGTGATACTAACTTATGCACTAATTGCTCTTACAGAATTGAGATTTACTGTGCCCCGCATCCACTCAAAACCTAATACTTTACCACTGACATCAATAAACAAAATAAGAGTCAGACCCTAAACAGTTAAAGTAATATAGGTTTCTGTCAGGCAATCTAAAGACAAACTTTGCAAGTATTGCAAGACCAAGCAACTTTATTTTGGAGTGCAACTTGTACATGTTTATTCAACCTTGCACATCACACCCCTAGACAGAGCCTTACTGAAAATGGCCTCTGATAACCAAACCTGATTCTAAATATAAATTTAAGTCATGCTGAAACATCAGATTTTCAATCAGTTGCCTATTAATGGAAGCGCATTCCTTCAAAAGACACCACAATTTATACAAAAGTCTCTTTTGTAGATAACCCTAGTTTCAATTTACAAAATGCTTTGCAGCGGGTCATTATATATTTCAGTCCAACAATTACAACTCTTTCAAGACAGCATATATACTGAAGCGATCCTTTGTTTCCTATATAAAAGCTACTGTAGTCACCAACAGCTGCAAAGACAGAAGATGACACAAGCAGGAACAGGCTGGTAAACTTTGTCCTATAGTTATAGCACTGTATGTTTAATCTTAGAAAAGTTTTTGTTCATTGTAGCTTAACGTCATTCAGCATTTTCCATTAAATAGGATCTCTGTCAGCTTGCTGTCTTGGAAGAGAACACTTGGATATCAATCTTACTATTTTCAGGGTGAGAAAATAGACACAGATGCCACATTTCAGAGAACTGTAATCAAATCAGCTGGTTTACTGGCTCAAAATCTGGAAACAAGAAGTCTCATCACTAATAAGACAAAAACATAACTCAAATAACTATTTTTTTCTTTTTTAGAAAAACAATCCTACTTCTGATTTTTGGATTCCTAACTTAAGTAATTTCAGTAGTTGGACAGGTCACATTTCATCTATTTTAAGAGAAACTTTACGAATATGGAAGTCATTGTTTCTATAATTAGTTGCTTCCAAGTGGCAGATGCTTCAGGAATGGTAAATATGCAGTCCAACTGGAAACACCAGCAGCAGGCCATTTAACAAAGCTCAACATCTAACCCTCCCTGTTTAGATTAAATATAGTAATTTCAATGCAATACTTAAAGCAAATACACCATGAAGCTAGTCTTTCCATTTTCCCTCAGCTCACAAGGGAGCCATGCATAATTCTCACATCTTTCACAAAGAAAGTACCAACCTCAGAATGAAACACAGCTAAGAATTAAAACTGTTCACATATATGTAGATAACAAGTGACGCAACATGACAAGATGGCATTTTTAAACTTAAACCCAGAATATTATAGGGGAAAAAAGAGGGAAATAAGATTTAAAATAAAATTTAACATTTATACTTACAAAGCTTGTCCAAAGATAAAGAGTTACCAAAAGCTTCACTGATCTGGTTTACAGGATTCAGCAGTATATACAAACTTCTAAACTAGGCTACAATGCACTCAAATATTACTGCTGACAGCATACGTACGAAAAGTCTTAACGCAAGCCATTAACGTAAGTCAGTTTCCTCATCTCTGCAAACTAGTCAAAATAACTTGTTGATCACAAACTTAAGATGTTCATATATCATACCAATAACATGTAAACTTACTGAAGAACACACGTTATAATAAGGTAATACATAAAAACACAAACCCTGAATTCTTCTGTACTTTCAAGGTTCAAGAGAAAGTAACACGTAAAATGTACAGCACAAAACCTGACCTTTTCCAGCCTGTTTCAGGTGAAAATTCTGCCACTGAAGAAACACTGAAGGAAAACCAAAAGGATAAAGAGCACAAAACCTTAATCTAGATCTACAGGGAGCATGTTATCAGGCAACTGTTGAACGGTCAAGAAGAGCAGAGACCAGCAGAACAGGCTGCCTTTAAGTAACACTAATACAAAACATAGGTCACTGATTTCGCAACTGCACCTGATTTCTTACCCACAATACTGGAACCAAGTGTCTTAAGCACAGGGCAAAGCAAATATACAACCCTTGGAAAAATCAAAGCACAGCAGAACCTTTGAGAGGGGAAGTTGTTTCTCTTTAGTTTTCTACCACAAACAGCTTCAGCTGAAAGAGTGCCAGAGGTCACATGCAGAGTTTTATCTCTTGTAGGAAAACAACCTACACTTAACTGCTGAGACACATACGCTTTTTAATGGGAACAGTTTAAGTTCCAATGCAAACACAAGTACGCTCCCACACCCAATACAAAAAGTATAACATGGCCTATCACAAAATAATCGTTTTTAAACAGCTTTTTTTCTTTTTTTTTCCCCTCTATGGCAGCTGCCAAAACATCACAGAGCATACTATAACAACTGAAGTCATACCAGATTTAAGCAAAGGAAACCTGAAAGGTTAGCTATAAGTGACACCTTTTTGTCATGTAGGTGTCCAAATGCTAAGATTGTGTTCTGGAGGAAAGGGGAGAAGAGGTTAAGTACTGTTAACACACATCTGTATGCTCTAATATTCATTTATCTTGTACCATGCAATACAGCTACAGAAAGGAACATCAATCAAAGACAGAGCAGCACCAGAACTGATGCAACCTTACTAAACGCTTACACCGGTGAAGAAGATTGCATTCAATTCTTAAAGCACAAAAGGTTCGAACCCAAAGCATTTAGGAATCTCCTAATCAAGATGCTACTGTATAATAAGAAGACAAAGGCAACAATATAACTGAATAATTTAAAAAACTCATCAGGTATTGATTATTTGTCCGACTTGAAGCCTCACAAGTGGATAAAGAGCCAACAGGATTAGATATGCTGCAAACAGAATAAACAAGAACATGGTTCCTCCTCCTAAGAGCTTAACTGCACCTCCAAGTCAAAAATATTACACTTAAGGTAATCACGCAGGCAGAGTCAACACTTCACGGGGTGAATAACAAAATGATTCTCAGTTTTTATGAGTTGTTTACAACAAAACAGAAAAGGAGCGTGTGAACCTCCAGTAATGATAAGCTCCAGCAACAGGGTACAAAACATTTCACAAGTGCACTGCAGTACTAACTACTGGGGTAAAAAACCAAAACAAAACCCCAAAAAAACAAAACCGAAACAAACCCACACCAACACCTAAAATTTTAAAGCAAAACATATTAGGTTAATGTAAGATATCTTTACTGGATAAGGTCAGCTTTTCTGCATAAAGGTAAAGATAAGAGCATAGAAAAAGTGAATTTAAAGTCATTATCACACCACAAAACCCAGTAAGACAAACACAGTGGGAGGTATTTCCTAACAAGACACACTCTTCACAGCCTTACATATATATACACAAATGAAGAGCAGTATCTTTACAGAGATCATTATTACACAGATCTACTTTGCTTCAAGAGCTTATGTTATTTTATTAACCCTACTATGAGAACCTCTGGAGATACCAAAGCTGACAACTACAAAAGAAAAAAAAACCCCAAGCAATATTCAACACATCCTGCGAAACAAAAGCTTAGATCAGGTTATGGATAGAAACACTCCTTTCAGATCTCTCTTTCAGATGTCCTGGATGGCGAAACATTTTATTACAAATACATAACAAATCAGACCAACTCCTCAGTCCCAGACTCAACTTCTTCACACCGACACTTCGAACGGTCCTAAAGGACGATGCAAACCGATTCCCGTGCCAAAGCCAAAGAAAACAAACGGTGGTTGAGGGACTCGGCAGCTCTGCCCCAGCCCCTCGCACCCACCTGAGGCCGCCGGCGGCGTCCTAACACCGAGGGCTCCAACCTGACCCCTTTTACTTACAGCATTTCAACAACAGCGACGCATCCCTCACACCACAAAGTTCTCAAGACGACCGGGCGGTTTAAATTAAGCGTCAATAACCGCAGCCCTTCCAAAAGCCTGAAGGAAGGAGGGGAGGGGGGCGCGACGGCCAAAGCGGAGCCTCGCCCCGCGGGGCCAGGGACGGGCAGGGCCCGGCCAGCGCCCACCCGGCACCGCCCCGGCCGAGGCCTCGGGGGGCCGCGACGCCGGGGAGCGACGGAACCTTCTCCGCACCCCCGCCAGGCCCCGCACCGAGCGGCCTCGGAGCGGCCCGGCCCCCCGCCGCTTACGGCGTCTCCTCGGCCCGGCCCCTCGCACCTTGTCGGCTTTGTCCATGGCCGCGGCGGCTCCGGGCGGCGGCTCTAATGAGGCCGGGCCCGCGCGCGCGCCGCGCCCCCCATGGCGACCGGCGGGGCCCCGCACACACCGCGCGCCGCCGAACCCGAGCCCGAGCCCNGCTGCCCCATCCCTGGAGGGGTTCGAGGCCAGGCTGGATGGGGCTCTGAGCACTCTGATCTGGTGGGAGGTGCCCCTGCCCAGGGGTGGAACTGGATGATCTTTAAGGTCTCTTCCAGCCCAGACTATGGCTCTGTACGTCAGAGGTGCAGCCGAGAGGCAGCAGAGACCCTTCGAGCCACAGGCCTCCACGCAGCCCTAGAGATGTGGCTTTTTGTTTGTTTAGAAATACAAGAACATATTTCAAAAGAACACAACAAAAAGAACACAGGAAAGCTGGGGAGGGACTCTACAAGGTCATGGGGTGACAGGATGAGAGGAATCAGTTAAAATTGGAAGGGGGGGGGTAAAATGTAGATTAGACATCAGGAAGAAATTCTTCACCATGAGAGTGCTGGCCCAGGTTGCCCAGGGAAGCTGTTTCTGTCCCATCCCTGGAGGGGTTCAAGGCCAGGCTGGATGGGGCTCTGAGCCCCTGATCCAGTGGGAGGTGGATCTTTAAGGTCTTTTGCGACCCAAACTATTCTGTGATTCTATTTTGCTGCCCTGGTTTTGATTCGTGTTAGATTATCGAGAGCAATGCCAGCCAAGTCCATGAGACGGTGTTCACTCCTGAGGCTGCTCACTGCAAGGATGGGAAAGCAGCGTAGGTGCTGTGTAACAATGAAAGCTCCCACACGCCTCTTCAATTCGGAATATTCCTACATTCCATTAAGCTAACACGTCTGTTGCCCTGGGTTTAATGGAAATCAAACATAGTTTATTTACAACTTGGTTGGTAATATTTTATCATCATTCCTAAATCATGGGAAGGGGAAGAAAAAAAGGCAGAACTAGACTAAGTACCTTTGTAAAAAAAAAACAAAACACAAACCAAAAACTGCAAAGGATATTCTGGAGCAGACTCTTGAACATTTCCAGGTAAAATACATTTGTGAAACACATTAAAATGTATTAATACAAGAAGCAGATTTCTGCTTGATAGAGGATCTTGTGAGAAATAAATGGCAGAGTTCAGAGGAAAAGTAAGTGAACCGGTATCTGAATCTGAGATAGAAGTGTCTCTGTGGAGATATCCTGCTATAGCTTCCTAGATTTAACCTTTATGTTATTATTTAATTCACTTCTGTATCTTGGCCCTTGTTCATTATATGTAACAATTTGTTCTACTTTCTGAAAATTTTATTTCTTGGATGAATCCACATAATCCCTTTGTGTTTTCTCAAGAGTTGCTCTTTACCATTCAAGCTTCATACACAATGTACAGTATTATGAAGATGGCTCTTCTATCGCACAGTAAGATCTCATCTTGCAAACAGATGACACAGGGAACTTGTGCAGACTGTCTCAGCCTTCTGTGTTATTCACTCAACACCAGTGGGATCACCCTGACTGTAACTCCTGCCTAAACGCCTGCAACATTATGTATGTTCTGTGCCTTGTTTTCATGGGGCTGCAGCCAATAAAATTATAAATCCAATGGAAAGTCATATGGAAAAGGTGAAATTGTAATCCAAATTAAATTTAACTACAGGATTTCTATTAACATCAGTGAGGATCGTGTTTTGCTACAAATGAGGAGAACAGGAGGGCTGCTGCTGCACCCTAATCGATACAGAACCCCACCTTAACTAGAGCTGTGGCAGTTGTGCATCTAGCACTTCTGTATCTTGGCCCTTGGCTTGTTGAGGTTAAATGGTCAGCAGAACCAACACGAGTGTTCATAACCCTAGGAAACCATTTCAAGGCAGTAACACAGATAAATTTAAGGTTATGATGTTATGTTCCATGGGGCTTTTACACAATCATATTTGTTACTTCAGCACAAGAAGTCTCATGAAAGTAAAACCAGAGATTAAGCTCATTATAGCAAGAGCTTTCAGCTGATGCAATAGAACCGCATTTCATCAGTCATTGATGAACTTAAATACGAGATGTAAACCTACAGATAAATAATTACGAAACATAAAATAAGTCGCCTAATCTCCATAAATCAAACAGTAAGTATCTATCCAGTGAAATGTATTTTACTCCCCCCAGCTGAGTGTGTTACGCGTATTTGTGCAAAATTAGCTTGACTTATTTAAAACCTAGTCACTTTTCAGCTTCCAAGTAATGTGGGAGAACTTGCCTGGCTGGACAGAAAACAGTGAAAAAAATCCCACTGAAACAACTGGAACAATTGTTGTCTTGTAGTAGCACACCAGCTTTTTAGTGTGGAATGCAGCTTAATTTGTCCAAATTGGTGCTGACCACAGCATATATATTATGGCATTTGCTTAAGATAGTTGCTGTATTTTTTAAAAATAATGACTCATTATGGCAAAGCTGTTCATTATGAAATCCTTTTTTTGTTCCCAAGATACATACCAACAGAAAGGTCACACTTGAAAGGGCTGTTATGCATACTTAAACAACAATAACAAGTAGCTCTAAGATCTAAATTGGGCGGTGATTAAATAGACATCAGCTGTACATAAATCTATACAATATACATCACACAGAAAGTCATGCTGTGTGACCTGAGTGGCCACTCAGGTGAAAAGAAACTCAAGTGTCCCATAAAATTTAACTTTGTGCTATCACCAAAACCATACCAAGGCACTCGGAACCCATTATCTTAGATCCTCTCTCCACAGCTATCACAACTATGCCAGGGTATCTGCTTACATCATCGTCTTTATCGAGTGTTGTGAAAGAGAACTCAACGGTGTTACAGTCCGTAAGGAGGCCACAGACAAAATTTTTAGAACTCTTGTTCAAATTAAACCCACTGGTAATTGCAGGAATTTTGAATATTCAGTCCTAAGGTCCAGTTCTCAAAGCTGGCAGTTTGGGAACAATTATTGCTATTTTTATATCGTTATATGGAGTATAAGTGAATAATTTGGAAGCAAACAGGATGCTTGAACTTGGCAGGTGCTAACTGCAGTTTTGCTAGTAAATGGTTGGTTTTATTGCTACATCTGCTGGATAGTGGAGATATCCTTCCTGAATACAGTGGAGGACATCGGCTAAACCAAGAAAATCTAGGTCAACACAAAAATAAAACATGGAGTCTAAACCAGAATATCTCAGCAGTACGGAAAGGCACTTGAGAACTACTGTACACAGAAATGAAATCACAGGATTAGAAGAAATCGAACAGCCCATGTGACTACTCGTGCTCTCTGCTTACAGACTTTATTTAGATCTTGTGGGTATCAAGCCCTATAAAACACGTAAGGATGCAATTAAGCACATCTCATTGAAGTCGTGACAGCTTCTTAGAATGCAAGTTGAACATATGCGTAAGTTTAATTGCACTGGTATGGCAGCATGAAATCAGGGTTGCTCAGTAATGCCCCTGAGGTCCAAGCGGGCTGAGACCGAGCTCCGTGGCATCACATCTGAACGAAGATCACAACTGCACCAGCGGCTTCAGAGGCTGCCACAGTGAGAAGGTGGGAGAGGCAGCTGGAACGAAGCCGACCCCAACACAACGGTTTTACAGACAAACACAGAAAGCAAAGGCCACCTTGGCAAGTAGCCGTGTGTCTGACGTGGGGAGATAACAACATGTAGCATCCTGCACAGGCAGCGAAGGGGAGATGCAACAGGGAGCAGACTGCAACCCAAGTGGGAAGGTGAGCTGGGAACTAGTCCATGAATTGGAGAAACATGATTCTCATATCAACATGCAATTATTACCTGGCAGCAGCCAGAGCGGGCCGAGCACTCCCACTGAGAGCAGCTGTGAAGTGGCAGTAGAGCCAACTGGGACAGATCCTGCCTTGCAACTCTCTTTAATACTGCCAGGGTGGGATTAGCCTTTACTCTTGCTGTAATGCTTAGTTATTACATCTAAAGTGCAGTGCTAATTATGCAATTATTATACTGCAGATGCAGTCTGCAATCTATCTTTCCACAGATTAGAGAAGCATTTCAGGTAGTGATAATCCTTTCTGTCAATATCTTCATTAACACTGAACTGTGACTAGCTGCAATGTAGTATTTTACCCAGTTCTCTCGTCTGGTTCTAAAACATATTTTTAGCACTTCAAAAAAAATAAAGTAACAACTATACTTTTATTTTAGAAGTCGGTATTAACATCTTTATATGGAAATTTAGTTCAAGTAACTGCTGTATTTTTAAGAAAGCCAGGGGTACTGTCCAGAGCGATGCCATTTTACTCTTAATCTATACATCCACAGTTCCTGCTCAAGGAAATTAATTTGGCACTCCTCAAAAACAAAAAAAAGTAAACATAAACCCACAGTATTTAAATACAGACTTGTTTTACAGCTGACAATGTCTGAGCAATTACAAAAATCACAGTGTTTATCAACAGACTACAATTCAAATACCTTCATTATATTATTCTGACAGGCACACTTCAGCTGCCTTGCCTTTTTTCTGTCTTCTTTTCTTTTTCAATATATTTCTAAGCCTATTTAAAATGAAAAGAAAACTAAATCCTCACTACATCATGGTTTCAGATCCAATCCAAGGAACTCTGAGATGAGAAAAGAATGCATTCCTCCAATGTTTGATCAGTAACGATAAAAAAAAATCTAAAATATATGCAGACATAGCAGCCACATCCTCCCAGATTTCATTTGCATGATGTTCAGTTTTAATACATAAGCTGCCAGCAACTTAAAAGAAGGGTTTATATATACACAGCTCAACCACTTTGTAATCTTACATAAGATTACAACAGCCATTAAAACGTTCTGTTGCAAACAGCATTATTGGTACTAGCCAAGGTGTCTGTTTGCCTTGTACCAACGGCAACTAAAGGTGCATAGAAACATCCAAGAAGTTGTGAAGTGTAGTGATGAATTAACAACAATTGCAGAAATTTAATGATTGGAACAGAGATTGGAGAATGCAGTGAGGCTGCTGAGGGCTTCTCCAACAACCTGCAGTGCAGTAATGTTATTTTAAAAATTATTCACGCTTGTCTTTCAACTGTTTCTTCACTTTTACTGAGGAGCTAGAAATGACACCAGAGCCAGATAGAGCTACCAGGGACTAAGTGGGCTACAGCAATCAGCAGCAATGCCTGCTGCAGTTGTATGACAACACTGCTCCTGTGGATTTTTCCGTAGAGAATTCTGATCTTCCAGGTTAAGAATTATGACAGCTCGGAGAAGGGGCAGAATCCCTTAGGGATTACATAACTCTTCATTATGTGCCTAGAGCACAGATGCTAAGGCACTGTATGCATCAGTAAGAACTAAAGTATGCCAGAACCATAATTTATTAGAGGTAGACTGACACTTCGTTTTGTCTAAAAACGCATTGCTAGCCCTCACTACTCAAACTAATTGTCCTTCATTAGTTGGACTTGTCTTACTACAATTAGTCCTCCACAACAAAAAGATAAAACAAGGGGACTAGATGGACAGGGCAAGATTCACTGCAACATTCCCATTTCCTTCCTGAAAAATCCAAGTATGCCTCCCAGCCACAGCTGGGAAGGGAAAGTTTACAACAGTCAACAATGCTTTTTTTTTGTTTTTTTCCTTTGAAAGAGATACTAAGTTTATGCACAGTTCCTGTTTTCCCTTCTTCAGCAGAGAGTAGTTGTTGTTCCTTCCCATAGCAGGAAATGGCAGGGAAAGGAAATACACTGAAATAGCTGTCACTGTCCCCAGGGCAAGGAGAACCTTGCAAGGCTGATTGTTCAAATTAAAGTCTCTGAATCTGTAGCTAAGGGTCCCAGTTACTATGCATTAAGTTCAACTTCACATCACCAGGTCTTAGTGGAATTTTCAAAGTAAAAATTCTGTTACACATCACAGCTCTGTAAGGAAACCAAATACGCTTTGGTAAATATTATCTACAGATTTTATGAATGAAAACCCCTTGCCTTTGCTTAAAATCTAAGTTCAATTTATACTAACATTTTACTATTATTTTAGGTAAGCTGATAAACACCTACTGGTAAAAACTGCCATCCGTGAGACAGGAACACTCACCCCAGATTCAGCACCTCGCTACTCAGGCAGCACATTTAAGTTTCACTGTATAAACACCAGGAAAAAAAAATATCACTTGCTTTGACAACTGCAGAGCAACATCATTTTCTAAGGGACAAAACCATCTATTAGATTAAATTAATTTTATCCCATTTAATTATATACTGTTAGCAATTTAAATCCTGTACTAGAACACTTAAGTTTACCACACTGTCTCACATGAATGTGATGGATATGTGTAATTTATTGGTCGTCTTCAGTATTTCTGGGGTCATGGTAATTGCTCTACATACATATTTTTCCTTCTACTATAACAATGACTGTGTGGCACTGCTTTGTGCAGTTACACCATACTTTCAATGTTTAAAACAGAGCATTTGCAGCTATGGAAGAAGTGACCCTACAAAATCTCCTCTACTTTTCTGAGATCTACAGGAGAATTTTTCCATCACACCCAGACAAGGAGATAGAGGAAGAAAAGTTGCTGTGGTCAACACCGCAGCTCTATGTTTTATGTGGATGTGATGATCCCAAAAATCTCAGGACATGAAAGGCATGTGCCAACTACATGACAGGACTTCAGGACTTGAACAGCAGCTCTGAAGGGACTCCAAAACAATCAAACGTTTCAATAGATTCCATTACTACTGAGGTCACTGTACTCAGTCCCCACCCTATACAGAGTCATCTTATATACACTCCATTTGGTCAAAAAGACCACAGATTAGGCAATGATATAGCAATCAGGGTCTGAATTTATATTCATAGAATCATAGAATCACCAGGTTGGAAGAGACCCATCGGATCATCGAGTCCAACCATTCCTATCAAACACTAAACCATGTCCCTAAGGACCTCATCTACCCGTGCCTTAAACACCTCCAGGGAAGGCAAATGAACCACTTCCCTGGGCAGCCTACTCCAATGCCCAATTACCCTTTCCGTGAAAAACTTCCTCCTAATCTCTAGCCTAAATCTTCCCTGGTGGAGCTTGAGGCCATTCCCTCTTGTCCTGTACCCTGTCACTTGGGAGAAGAGGCCAGCTCCCTCCTCTCCACAACCTCCTTTCAGGTAGTTGTAGAGGGCACTAAGGTCTCCCCTCAGCATCCTCTTCTCCAGGCTAAACACCCCCAGCTCTCTCAGCTGCTATTTTATATCTTTTTTCAGCTGTATTCCCAGAGTACTGCTCGGCAAACCTGTATTCTTAAAGTACCCAAATAAAAAGCAAGTGTATTCCTGAGAAATTCCAAATACCCACCACCATCAACTAGACTGGACTTACAGTTTGGTATCTTGCAAGACAGAAGCCAGTTAGCAAGACTGCTAAATGTTTGCTTTAAAACTCTTCAGTATTTACATTTAATTATGCCAAGGGGGAAGGAGGGGAAGAGAAAAAACCCAAAGAAAAATTAACAGCACACATACCAAGGTCTGGACTTAAAATCTCCATATTGTCCTTTATAAGTGAGGTGAGAATGAAGTAGTATCTATTTTTTTTCCTTTTAAAAATAACAAAGTAAAAATCAAGTATAAGAAAAGCACATCAAGAAACAAACTGTACCATTTCTGAACTGCACTGTTTATTTTGCTGCTTGAAACCTAAGTGACAGTATGCCACTATAATTATGGGGTTTCTTCTAAACCTTTACTACACTGCAGGTACAGAAATATACGGACACATTTTTGGAGAATTGACATTTTGCAAAATGCAGCAAACATTTCAATTTATACATGAGAAAAGGAAGTGTTCAAAAGGGTATGCATTTCAAGTTATTGCAGGTTATTTCTGTGAGAGAATTTCTGCAGGTAAAACATGTTTAAATTTAACCAACAGTAACGTGTCAGTGTATTTAAAATGACAAAAATCTTCTCTCTGTTCATTCACTGCCCTCTGACAAATTACTGGGATGTTGGATGTTTAGGGCAAGATGTCAACACAGCATAAATCCCGTAGCGTTTTGGTTTTCTTCTGGAGATTAAAGCTGTTTTTTTCTTGGGATAAATGCAGCAGCAAAACACAAACCAGCTGATCAAAAAAGCACTTCTGCCATAACTCCAGTAATTTCAGGGCACACCAACCGACAGTAGTTTTGCCATTCCCAGTTCTTTTAAGGTTTACATCACTGCACTGTTGCCTTAAGTACGTTTGTAAAAGCTCGTATTCTGTTAGGCCAGTTTGCTGACTACGGCCTGGTTGAGAGAATTTAGTTGGTTGGTCCATTTATCTAATGCAGTATACCGTGCGCCACCTCTTTTCTGATGATCCAGTTCTAGGAGCTGGTTGACTTGATCAATTCGGCCATGTATAGTGCTAGGAGTAAATAAGTAAATAAATATGAATTGCTAATGCACAGGCAAACAGGAGTTAACGATAAATCAAAAGTAAAACAAAAGGTCTTTTACACAAGAGAGACAAAGCCCGTTTAAGAATTCAGCACTTTGATAATACATTGTCCTGGGTGGCATTAGCTATTTAGCTGTCATCACAATTGGAAACGAGATGAACAAATTCATTGGGCAATGCATATCTTCTCTCCCTAGCTATGACCCACACATGAAGTCTGACGCAATATGAGGTAAGCAGGTCTTAAAAGGCAAGGAATCATGAGATATGAAGATTCATGTAAAAAGAAATTAAAATATAACCCTATTTAAGGATTATATTTTCCTAGTAGATACGAGTTACCCTCCAGAAAAAGATTTTACAAATTGTAGTTTTGTCCAGTCAAGGAGAGTAGACTACTAAATTTTTCAACTTGAAAACGTACTCAAAAATATACATAGGTATAAGCAGCAATCATCAAGAATAACATTCTTCATAATTTCATAATAGTTCAAGTGAATTATTACGTAACTCAAAATTAAAGTAAAAACATGCCACTCAATCTCTCTTGATAATTTTCTTGGCTCACGTCTTTACTGCTCATAAGCCAACCAAATCCAAACAAAGGCAGCACCATTACCTTTCAGTTCTAAAATCACTCAGTATTGCCACAATGCACAAAACCTTTGTTTTATTTCTTCTTGTACACATTGATTATTTTAAAGTAATCAAAGATCAGTAATCAAGAATAAAGTACGTACTTATCCAATATGCACTGCACAAGCAAGCTTTCGACATCAGCTACATCTATGTTTAACTCCTAAAAGAAAAAGAAAACTCATTATGTTGCCACTCTGTTTTGTAACATTAAATTCTTCCAATCTTTGTTTTCATATACAGAATCTGGTTTCATTTCTGTTTCTTACTGTTCAAAAATATAAAATCAAGAAATACCTATTAAGCAAAAGAACTCCACCTGAAGTATTTATGGTTGATGATCAAGAGATCACTGACCTCTCAGAAGAAGCTGAGAGGCTAAAGGAAGATTTTTGGAAGCTCCAGAAATGAGCTCCATTGCTGACTTAATGAAAAAAAACCAAAACCAAAACAAACCACCACAAAACCTCCAGGAAATGAAATGAGACAGTAATTATCTGAAAAGAATGGGTCTGTACTCAAAACCATTTAGAGGGTTGATTGCATCTTCTGGCTCAAGTGAGTTCTACAAATGTTAAGGCCAGCTTGAAATAAAAAGCATAGAGATTTCTAAGGAGAATTTAAGCATAAAAATTATGCAACTCTAATACTTCATGACACATGTTGGGACGCTGTGAATTTTTGCAAGAAAAAATCACAGACAGTAGAAGGGAAGAGTCTTCTGTTGTCAGTGGGGTTTGATTCTGCTCTTTACAGATTAGGGAACAAAATCAGTGATTCTAGCCTAACAGTTGGCTTGTTCTATTCCCACAGTTCTGTAACTCCTAACACAGCCATTTAAAGATAATCTTCTGAACAAACAATTTGGATTTTTATGTTTGTAACATTTTATGAATTTCATTTTTATATTTCTCTCCAGAAAAGTGCTTTTCTGCACGAAGTAGAATATGGTAATTGAATATTTCTGAAGTATAATCGTAGTTCATATAAAAAGCATTGGAACGACACTTGAAATTTACATTTTCACACTGCAAAGCTGTCAGCAGTGCATCAGTACTACTTGGTGGTTTAGATCATACTTCAGATGTTCCATTTCTGGAAGCACTATACTTGTTTAAGAGCTTTTATTTACAATTAATCATTTTACTTAAGTAAATGCAAGGCTCCAGTGACACATACCTTAGAAATAAAAGGAATATGTATTCTTGTGTAAGGCTTAATTAATTTTATAAGCACTTGTGTTCTGATGTTTCGCAAAAGCTCTGTGAGGGAAGAGAAAATAAATAGTGTAAGAACAACTGGACTGAAACAAAGATGCAACACAGCTCCATGTGGAAATTATACCCTAAATACCATGACCTTTTAAGTTAATAATTTAGTGAGGTGGGGAAGCACAGTAAAATAAAAGGGACCCTCGTTTTCCAGGGATCCAAGCAATCTGCAGCTCTGAAGATTAACAGATTAAGAGTTGAAAACTGTTTAAATATGGAGGAACTTGTTGCCTGGTGAAAATTCAAATTATTCAAACTAACTGGATAAATCATACTGCATGGTATGTCTGCCCCTCTAATTTATGGCAACAATGCTTGCCTTGTACAGCAGTGAAATGAGTTATTCTTAAGGCTCTGAAACTTAAGTCTGCATGCATTTAACTCAGGGGTAATATTCGCAATTTAACTCGTAAGATCAAGGCCTAGTAGTATAATTATGATGAGGAACTGCAGTAGTAATATAAAACGGACTCTGTTGATTTTGTTTAGATAAGATCCTGCAGCAATTGTTTTAGAAATTTTTACATTATTAAAGAAAACTTGAATAAATCAAAGTATAAATTACAATTGTAAATTAACAGAAAGAGCCAGAACCACTTTTACCTAACTAGTTACACAAGGACTGTTTATAATGAAGACTGATACTGACAACCAGATTATGCATCTCAATAAAACTAAGGAGATAAAAACCATGAAGTAAAGTATGTAAACCTTGCAACCACAGACATTCCAGACCACAAGGTGAAAAAGAGGAGAAAGTTGGGGTTTTTTTTCGCCCCCCAGATATCACCATCATATAAGGGGCGAAACTCAAATTCTCTTCAATCTTTTGATTTTTGTCCTCCTTCTCTTGCTTTCCAGTTGTCACACTTTCCTTCGAAAGATCCATCTCTCTCATCTTACAAAGTCCCCCTACAAGACTTTGAAGCTTACCAGTAGTCGACATGTAACAGCAGTAGAGGGGTTATATTTAGTTTCCCCTGCTGTTTGCCATGTTCTCTTTTACAAACAAGAAGTGTGAGAAAACCAGGTCTCTGGATTTAACTCTTCTCTTTCACGTAACTACCCAGCTAAATGATCTTGCAGTGCCACAGTAAGCCTACTCTTGGCAAAAACAGTAGTTATGTGAAAAACTGGACACTACATTCAAGTAAAGACTCTGAAATTCCCAGACACGTGACAAATACAAGGGGTAACTTAATTTTGTCATGATAAAAGAACAGAAGGGCATGAGTTGGTGTGTTCTCCTGTTTTATTAAGTATAGGAACCCCAAAACGTAGCAGCTTACCCAGCAGAGCAAAAAAAAGGACTAAAATAGCCTGGAAAAATACCTTCAATGTGCTCCCTTATGAAGGGATCGTCCATGATGTTGCTGTGATTTGTTTTCAGAATCTTCTCAAACTCAGTGATGTCATTATTCTGATAGGCACTTCAGAAAAGACAAGAGACTGAATTATTATTTTAAAAAGTTAATCAGACTCCTAAGACTGTGTTCTACATCTTCTCAGAAAATGTATTAAACATTGGTGGCAAATAATTACATTCTGAATGTTTAAAAGGAAAAACTATTTCAAGATGAGATGTAACAGAAATGACCTTTCTTCTACTTAAATTTTGGCAGCATTTACGGAAGTTTAGTGTGAACATTTAGTTATTCCCAAGGGTATTCTAGTTTCAGAAGTGTTGCACTTTAAGAAGTTATTCTTTTAAAAAGCCTAGACCCTAAAAATAGACAAGTTTGGAAAGTATCATTACTTGAATTTCAGCTTCATGAAGCTATACTTTATGGAACAAATAAGAGCTCAGAAGAGTTTAGAGGACTGTTTCTGTCTGTCATAAGCTGACTTCTAAAAATACTGGAAGATGGAAGAAATCCTGTCTTCTAGAATTAACCATCAGTAATTCTGGCTTAACATTACTTTTTAGATTTTATATATATGTTATATATATAGCTTTTTTTTTTAGTGTGTATATTTTTTAACCAGTCACTCTTGTTATCTGAAAAAGTATTACAATAAGAAGGTGGGTTTAGACACCTATTCTTCAGTAGTGGCACCATAACGTCATTTCGGGTAAAAGCTGTAACCACTGAAACAAAACCTTTTTAATTAAACGCAATGGTTTTCCACTTCAAATCTATCATCTGTTCTTACAGGAACAGTAGCTGTAATAGGGACTGTCTACCAACTAATCAAACTGACACAGTAATTTAGTTATCTTAAGCTACAGGCTACCAATATTGAACCTAAAAGACAGTGTTCAACACGTAGTCTTAACTTCCGTTTAATCATAACATCAAAAATTTTAAAACAAACATCCATTTTTTCTTTATAGTCTCCCTACATTTTCAAATCATTTTTAAACTGGTCAAAAAAATCAACATCCTTTATTGTCAGTAAGAGAGGCAAAAATATATAATAAAATCATAAAGTCATAGAACAATTGGGGTTGGAAGGGACCTTACAGCCCACCCAGTCCCACCCCTCCTGCCAGGGGCAGGGCAACCTCTCTCTGGATCAGGCTGCCCGAGGCCCCATCCAACCTGGCCTTGAACACCTCCAGTGATGGGGTAGCCACAGCTTCCCTGGGCAACCTGGGCCAGAGCCTCAGCACCTTCATGGTGAAGAAATTCCTCCTAACGTCTTATCTAAATCTGCCCCTCTCCAGTTTCTACCCATTGCCGCCTCTCCTATCATTACAAGTCTTTTTAAACAGTCCCTCTCCAGGTTTCCTGCGGCCCCTTTGAGGTACTGGAAGGTCACTATATAAGGTCTCCTTGGAGCCTTCTCTTCTCCAGGCTGAACAGCCCCAACTCTCTCAGCCTGTGCTTGGAGAGGAGGTGTCCTTGTAGGGAAGGGCGTCCATCTTCATGACCCTCTCCAGGACTCACTCCAACATATCTATGTCTTTCCTGTGTGCAAGACTCCAGAAATGAATGCAGCACTCCAGGTGAGGTTTTGTGAGAGCAGAGTAGAGAGGTGGAGCTTCAGGAGTTTATAAATGGAGTTTATATGAGTGGAATGCATCACATGAAAACAGGAAATCTTACTCAATTAAAAGGAGTTTCAGTTAAGATTTTTTTTAAATTCTAGAAGTCTCTTTTTACCATATATAAAACATTGACGTTCCCAATGTAGAGGAAAGGAAGAATTAAAAATATAATTGTAATCTTTGGAAACTATTTTATCTTCTGCATATTTCTTATCTACACTGCTTTAATTGCATTATTAATTTTAAAGAAGCAGTTATACTCAAATGTCAGGATAAAAGATATAAATTAGGAATATGAATAAAATCGCATTGGGTAGGGCCATCTGGAGTTCCTTCTGCCTCAAAATTCACATGAGACTATGACAGGGAACCATGACAGTGAAGCAGAAAAGAGATGTTTAAAGTGGAACTTTTGGAAACAGTCCCTTTATAAACTGCCAAACCATTTATTCATCATTACGTCAGTAATGGTTGAACTTCTTCACTTTCCAAAACAATTTGTCTGTGTGCAGCGGTGCAGCACCATAGCAGTATTTATGAAATAACTTTATTAGCTGTGCAGAGAAAAGCCATCTCTAAAAATACTCCACTTCTGGTTACGATACTACACCTTTTTAGTTTTAGTTGTCTTCTCCAGAAAATTTAAAGTCTTACCTTACTAAATTCGTCATTGCTAGAATCTCCGGATCATTTTTGTATGGTTTAGCCTACACAAAAAAGAAAGCAGAAAATGAATGTTGAGATTTTAATATTTCTTTTTAATTAATTTTGTCTTTCAGGTAATTTCCCTATCAATCCAGAAAAGTCAGGGGGAGAAGAAAAAGCAATAAAAAATACCTCCTGAGAGTCAAATGGATTTATTCCAGATTTCATAAGCATGTTTGCTAAGACCAAGTATTTTAAGCAAGTGGTTCTTCTGGGGCTCCCTGATTCATCATAATTCTTGAATGCTTCAAAAAAGTCAGTATGTGCCTTTTCAAACTCTCCTTCTCTTAAGTGCATTTTGCCTCCACATTCTGAAAAGAAAAACACAGATGAAGAGAAAAGAACACTGCGTGCTTGTTGCTGAGTACAATAATTGTACTCAAAAGTTCCACGCTTTCTAAATAGATTACTGAAATATTTTCAGGAGCCTTTTCATTCTATGATATCGCTAGAAAAAAATGAAAGCATTAGGGCCTTCACATACAGCACTGCCATTTGAATAAACCATTCCAAAGAAAAGAACTCTACCCACACCACAAATCTAAAGGAACACTAAGCCTCATTGCCAATTATTATTTAACCTTATATTAAAACACTGTAAAAACCTGGAACAGAATTTATCTCCATTTCAAGGGCAACAGGTTTCATATATTTATGATTTTTGGCCCCAGTCCACTGAGCAAGCCACACAGAAAAACTGAGGAATATTCTACATCTCCTTTTATTTCTGAAGTACCCACTGTTGTGCAAGTGCCTACTCCAGAGGAAGAGGAGAGGCACAACGATATTCTGGGGGAAGTTTTTTTCAACATGGTCTGTTTCCACTAAAATTCATCATTATGGAAAATAAATAGCTTCAAACATTCTGAAGCCCTTCAGTTCCTGATGAATTTTAGAGAGGTGAGACATCAAGCACAAACTTACAAAAGGGGATTACAGCAATCCAGCTAGTCCCTTCCACTAGCAGTCCTGTCAAGCCTTTGCTCTTATCCTTTGCAAATGCCTTTCCATTTATCCTTTAGTGCCTGCCATGGTGCCAAACAACTCAAGTCTTTCTCTTTCTCTGCTATTGCCTCTCTCCTATACCACGTACAGCAAACTGTCCTGCCCTTCCAACCAGTGCATCTGCTGCTTAGGCACCAGACCAGCAAAGCGAAGCCCTACACGAGGCAAACATGAAGTGATGAGACTGCAGCTCCCGCATTAATAGTCCTTTATTCACATACAGTTTGACTGTATCTGAATCTACAGGATCCTGTGTCTTTACAGTCAGAAGTGAAAAAAACATTAGCAGAATTTCATAAAACTAATCTATGCAACAGAAGCGAAATGAAAAAATTCAAGATTCACTTGCCTCTGATAACTCCCATGATCAGTGGATGAGGAATGGCTGATTTGATGTGCAATGACTGTTCATATAGTGCTTTAAGTTTTTTGTTATTTTTCTGTGCTGTGTACATTTGAATTTCCAAAGCATAGATTTCCAATAGTTGAGTACCTTTCTTCAGATCATCTTCCCCATCATCAGTCTAGGATAGATTAAATAAGAAATACTGTGAAATTTTAACAGAACAGTGATTTCAGTTTTATACTAGTAAAAACCTGATTACTAAATATTCTCAGTAGTTTCCTGTCAGAAACAAGGATTTTCCTGAAACTTCAACACTGTGATGTAACTATTAACACAAAACATAATACTCAAAGAACTTATCACAGGCCAAGTTATGAAGCCCTTTATTTAAAGAGTCAATATTTTTATTTAGTTAAAGTTCTCCTTACAACACTTAATAACTTGCTAAACTTTGCTCTTTATTCTTTTCCACTTTCCTTGAACCACATTCTCTCAGCATAGAAGCATATGCAATGACTGACACATACATACATACATAAATATATATATAAAAATACATGTGACTATCCTGTTGTCTATTACAGAACCGTATCCCAGATGTTTGTAACCCATTTCCATGCTGGGAGAATTAAAAAAGAGGACACAAACAAGCACAGCAGGCTGCATGGCTAATTTTTGTTTCTCCGTCCAAATAGGAAAGTAACAGCTGTACTTTCAGATTTGAGTAAAGCTCACTTGGTATCTTCACTATATTTTAAAATAATTGCCTGTGCATTACAGATTGTTCAGATGTGCTTCTCATTCGTGTAGCTGACTAAAGGAAAACTTAATCAGCAGTTGTCTGGTTTTTAAAAATCATCTTTTAGCAAGGAAAAACACATCATTTTTTGTTCATGCTATCAAAGAGATAACAAATACAAGCAGGCAGAGTATTTCTTCTCTCTTATAGCATGCCTCAAAGGCCGACCACAGATGTTAAGAAAAAAATAAATCAATGAGCTGCAGCGATTTGGAATATAAAGGTACCTGGCATGACTGATGCAGCTGACGCAAAATCTTCTGTAACTTTCCATATTCTTCTCTTTCTAAATATAATTTGCCAAGCTGTAATGAAAAAAAAATATTGAAGTACTAAGGCCTGTTAAGCTTTCACAATAATAATTTATAAGCATTAGCTGAAGGTGTCACAAACAAAAGCAAAAGCAAAAATCAGCAAGATATATATTTTACCTTTGTGTTTGTCTTAAACCATAATCTATCATTCTTGGCATCTTTCAGAGCTTCAAGCGTTGTTTCATAGAATTCCTGAAGCAAATCCATCTGACATAAAAAATCAGAATTCTATAATTGTAAACAGCAAATTTGTACCTGTTAATAAAGTCAGTCTGAACAAACTAAACGTGCATGCTTGAACTTCAAAATACGAAAGTTATCTGCATCTTATTTAATGTTTTCTTTTAAGCTGCAAAGACCTTCTAAAGTAACATAACTAGGCACATTTACGTTTCTTACATGGAATAGATATAATTAAAAAGTATTCAGATTTTAGGATTTGCAACCATCTATTGTGCTAGTGAAAAATGAAAGGCACCTTATACAAGTCCATCTTATATAACCAAGTAAAAAAAATGCTCATGTTGTGTAACAAAAGACAAACACTAACAGACAACATTGTTCCTGCTTAAAAGAAGAAAAACAAAAATAATTTACATATCAAGAAGAAAATATGATTTACAAAGAGAAATCACCACGGGAAAAGATGCTTTCTCCTTTCTATACCACTAATTCTGTGTGAAGGAAAGCTCTTGAGCACATCAAACTGTTTATTTTCATGAAACTCAGAAATCTAAGTGCTGAGATTGCATTAGTATTGTTTGTGACCACTGCTGTCATGAGGATAACAGATCTGTGACTATACATCAAGGTAAGATACCCAGTTTGTTCCTTCGGCTCTGGCTCCAACTGCATTTAGACCAAACACACTGACCTCTGCCAATAAGGCAGAGTCTACAACAATCCTTTAGACCTTAAGAGTAAACAATCTTTCAACAACTAAACTTTCATTTCCTATGAGTGGCAAGACAATATGGAATGTGATAATGACAGAGGAGTCATCACGGAAGACCAGTGATCCTCCATATGCAGGTGCTACTTCCAGGTAGTCAGTTAGGGGAGCTTTCTACTCCATATAAACCTTCTGCACCACTACCAAAGGAGATGGGCTGTGTATCTATGAACACGAGGCTAGCTTGAGCAAGTTTTTTAAAGGTTCCCTCTCCCCCTGCAGTAAACACAAGTATTGTTTAATTACAAATTGTATTTAAGAAGGCACTCATAGTCTGTACCTACTATGCTAAAAATTAAAGAGTATTTACTTATCACCATAGAAATCCCAGGTAAATGTTGACAACACCAGACAACTTGCTGAAAAGTTGTGTACGCCAACAGAATCCATTAAACGTAAGAAATACATTTTAACATACAACAAATTAATACTGCAAGCATTCTCTATTAAGATATTAAAAACAGTCAACAGGCTACCACGCACTAAAAAGTCCACAGTTAAAAATGCAAAATGGAAAACCATGAAGATGAAAGAACTGATGATCTAACCTGTTTGGAAGTAGAGATATAATCAAGAATAGAATTGATGGATTTTTCAGAGTAATTCCTCGTAACTGCACTCCGTATGTAGGTCAATAGCTGTTTATATCTGTTCATCATTTCAGGAAAGTTGGTCTAAAAGAAGAACAAAATTACTCTTTAGTTTCAATGATTAAAAACCAAGTTATATCTTGCAAATACACATACAGCAAAGACAGCGTAACAAATACTACGCAGCAGTGATTGCTCTTAGGAACTTTTACATCACCACTTTATTCATAAGCAGCAGAATGCGAAATAACTTCAGCAAGACTGCATGGAATAGATACTCAAAATACTTATCTCAATGAAGAACACAGAATTGGCTATGCAATTATGTGGAATGGTTGCATATGTAACAAATATTTCACTGATTTGTTCTACATGCATGTAGAATCACTACCAGTTTCAATGCTATGATGCCTCAGGATAGCAAGGCCTGAGCCTCAGACTTTCAGAGTGTATCAGCTGACTACAGCAGCTATTTTGCATCCATCTTGCATTTGACTTGCAACCACCACATCATTTCCCTGCCATGTCTGTAGAAGCCATTTAAGGCCGCGAAAGACAAGTCCTGGCAGACTCAGTTGTCGTAGACATCAATTAGAATAACTTAAGATTTCTGGATCAAACCTGGTTTTATGCCATTTACTTTCAAGTGACAACAGTAATTCCTACCAATTTAAAGTTTATTTTAATCATCTGTTTCAGCGCTTTGAATCCCCATTCTCCTTTTTCACCTTCGAGTTCCAAAACCTGAAATAGAAGTTTTTAAACGATATTTAGAAAAGCTTTCAGATTTCAATTGATTTGTATAGTTTAAAACACGCATATCCCACACACGCCTTTTCCCCCTGTTTTGTTCCTTCCAAAGCAACGCTTTACTCTGCCCTGTTCTTCAGTTGTACTCTTCTCAGATATTACTGAGAAAATTACTGAAGGACATACTTCTTACTAGTTTTCACAACTTAGCTGATGTAGGGAGGGTGAATTGTTATTTACAGACTTTGTTGTTGTTGTCTAACACTGAACACTACACTTTAATGCCACTCTGTAAATATATATACACACACCAAAAAGAAAAACTAACACCGCCTGCAAAACTGACTCAACCCACCCCTTGACTAAATTAGCCAAAAATTTATACTTCTGAATCACTGTAGTTTCTTCACATATCAGAAAGGCTTCTAGGCTTCCATGTACATAGCTAGAGAACATCTTTTTTAAGTAAAAATTTTAGCAAGTTTTTTAAGTCGTGTATATAATACTGATATGCATGGCTAAACCATGACAACTATAAATAAGCCACGAAATGCAAAAATCCATTTTTTTTTCTTTAAAAAGTTACATTTAACATATTGGTTTCTGGTAGTAGTGTTAGAACAACAAAAAATTAAAACTGGCATGAGGGAAAGAAACTCCATGTCGCCCACTATTCATACATTTAAAGCTCTGGAGTCAGCAAGAAATCCAAATACTATACATTAGGTAAGATACTGGGGAAAATGACATCTCATGTAAAAAAACCCAAATGGATCTGGCTTCTAAAATTCACTGATGAAAACATACTTCAGACTGTTTGATTAAAAATTCAATTTTGTGATAAAATAGGACCACTCCACATTCTATTTATACTCCCTATGAATGACCCTGAAAGGCAGTCTGGCCAGGAGTCTTAAGTTGTCCGATGATAAACTTAACACATTAGTAAGTTAAAATATAAACATTACTCTTGAAATTCCAGAACACAACTCAAATGGTAAGCATATATTTTAAAATGTAAATTAATATAAAAATAGGAGATAGCATATAAAGACAGCAGACCTTCTGAAAACTGCTTAATGCTGCTTTGGGATCATCTTCCTTCAAAGCTTTGGAATTGTAGTATTGATTTTCCAGATCCACATTTGGTTCAGAATTACTGTCCTCGGAATATTCCTAGATTTTAAAGTAAAAAGAAAAGTACAAATAAAAATCAGAGAAAAAAAAAGAAGGTTCAGAACATCTAAAATGCTATTGAAAATGGATAAACATAGTACAACAAATTGCTCACGCTGACATGGAATGCTTGTATATTCAATAGAAAATATTCTGGTTTAGAGCATGTAACATGTATGGACTGTTATAGGGACTTTATCTCTTTCCCATTACTAGACCAGCCTCACCATCCACCAACACTTGCCTGTCAACAGATCTCTTTCTGGGCTAACGAACTCATTACTGTACTACCTTTGCCTCCATGACAAGTACAGGCTTTATTATTAAAATCCCACCAATTTTGGCATTTAAGGACAGGTACTTAGTAGCCTGGGTCATTTCTGTATGGGGAAAGAACATGCTGGCCACTGGTCTTCAAAAGGTGCTCTATTACCTTTGCTGTGCACAGAAAAGACTGGCTGAGCTGCCACACGAGTAATGATTCAGCAACAGAAGATATAAAATGCTTCCATGAATCTCTTGCTAATCTGCCTTTTCATGCTGTAACGATTCATACTTGTCTACAGAAATTTAAAAAAAAAGAATAACAATGGTAACAGCAGCTGCTTCTGTGCTGAGAAGCAAGATATGACTGAAAATGCTAAAGATGCTGCCAAAGAGGGTGGGGCATAGGCACAATAATTTAATAAAATAATTACCCATCGTGTACATCAAATAACCTGAAGAATTTACTTCTACCAATTATTACTTTTTTTTTTCAACAAAGCACTCTGAGGCTTTTTCCAATTAAAAAATGTAAGCACTTTATCTTCTTTTGCTGAAGGACAGTGTTGCGTATCTGAATCACAAAACTGTAGGAGAACCCAAATAATAAGTTTTGTTTGAGGTATTCACAAGTAAAAAATTATTTAATACCTATATGTTCTCCAGCCAATCTCTCTCAAGAGAGTGCTTAGCTATTGGGAGATGAAATGTGTAATAGAACCTGTTTAAATATCGGAATTACCATCATCAGAGTAACCCTCCTTTGTAATGATATAAACAATGCATAGCCAGGTGCCCTTCTTTAAGTTGGAATTTCTTTTTTTACTGTACTTCCGCATCAAGCACTTATTCTCGTTCATTCCCACACTGCTAATATTAATGGACTACTTCAAAACCATGGGAAGAAATGAAAAAAAGATGAGGCAAAAAAGGAGTTTTAAATTAGGTCTCTCTTCCCTACAGTGCAAGCAAATCTTTCAGTTTTCAGAAATTCTAATGGAAAAATTAACTATGGGAGCTCACAGTTGGCCCAAATCTTATTGAACGTCGTCCTTGAGACATTTATCCTCCAACTTGCTAATGTTTGTTTCTTACAAACAGGCGAGTCATTCAACTATGTATTTACTTATATTCACACAAAGTATTAGTATTTAGTAAGAATCAATGGACTGAAAAGCCTAGTGAATTCCACAAATCACGTTCCTGAATTCTCAGAAAACTGTGAAACTTAATATTGAAAGTTGCAAAGACAATAGGAAGCAAGTGTCTTATTTCACTGGGCAGACTTTCATTTTGGTCAGCTTGTTTTTGTAAATTCTTTACCCTATCGATCCAACATTGATGGAGCAGCGACAAGAACATGCACCTGATGTCAACAGTTCTCAGTGTATCAGGCACCTCATGAAGACACAGGCTGCCAAAGCTTAAACAATATGGCATTTATGATATATGGAATTAGCAGGCATCTTGTTTATACTAAACTTGAACAATGGGGAATATTTTTGGCAGAAGTATCTATTTGTAAAGATAAAAGGAGAGCAAACTAAATTAATTCATTTTAGGAAGCAATGTGTGCTGTTAGTCTAAAGCCAGAGACGTCTGAGTTTTCATCTTAGCTCTGGCAGGGACTGAGTGTGGACTCAGAAGCCTTCTTTTCACATCATTTTTCACAATGCTACTTAAATATCCCACAAAGCTATTTTCAGAATAATATTAATACATAATAAAGAATAAGTGTAAAGTCTAGAGATCATTTTTTTTTCTAATGGAATCACTTTGAAATGCATCAAAGGCAGCGCTTTATATTTATTTGCTTCACATAAAACGTAGGATGTTGATATGGTTATGGTTGGAGTCGATGACCCGGTGGGTCTCTTCCAACCTGGTGATTCTGTGATCTGGATTCAAAGGTGTAAGGGAGATCGGGCCTTCCTACTTCTGGAAAAATGTAGTGTAAGGTGCTTGCTTTAAAAGACATATTGAGATTGTGAAAAAACTTTAGAACCATGAACTAACTATGAGATGACACCATGAATCTGTAGATAATAAAAAAACCCATCAGTACAAATGAAAGAAGTGTGAGTACACAGCACCTATCTTCGAAATCCATCTAGTTCTCCCTTCCCAAGAGAATCAAAACTGAAAAGGGTTGTTTTTTATTACACAAGAAACTAGAAAGCCCTGGCACTGTTTTAACAAATATGTAGTTTAAAAAACAGTGAAGAGATTATTTAAGCATTGCTCCACTGAAAATCTGCACTAAGTGTACTCAGTTATAAACAGTCCGATCCCTTTTTAGGGGGGAAAAAAATTTACCAGTCTAGCTCAACTGCAATGGAGATAAAATCTCTGATGTAGCTTAATCTGCCTGGAACATAGTTCTTTTAAATAATTTTAATAGACGTTAAATTAGTATGAAGGAACCAATTTCATTTACAAGACTTTATTACATTATGTATAAAGTCTTCAAAAAATTCATTTCATCTAGTAAACAGGTTTAGAACAGCATGCCTCAGCTTCTAAAACAAACACAAGCAGAAGACAATTCACCCCAGTCAGCTTTAAGCATTCCTTCTAGGGCATGGGACCATTTGCAGTTACTCCAGCTGCAAAGGCAGGTTAAGAGCATCCAGCACTCAGTGACCCTCTACGGTTAATTTCTGGTCCTAGCATCCCTTCCCCTTCACTGCAGCGATTCAATATTTTATGCCGTAGGAGTCCTCGACAATGGCTGATCCTGCTTAGGTTGAGAGAACAGGCCCACCAGCACTTACACTGATGCACTCCTGAGGCTGGTGAGCTACAGCATGGGAGCAGGTGAGCCAGCAGGTTAAGAAAGGTTAAGAAAGCCACCTGTGGTTTCAGAAAACTAGCAGGAGCCTTAGTCAATGTAGTCTCACAAGACTGTAGAGCTGTTGGAACACGGCACCTCTCCTGACAGACAGACTAAAGTTCATGAACTTGGAGATCGTAACACTATAGCAGTGACATTTAACGTTAGATTTGTGGTATTCTAGCATACTGGAGCCGCGCATTAACCTGGTAAAGTTAAACAAACCCAAACCCATAAATATACAGTGAAAACTATCACTGGTGAGTTACTAATTGTCTCATCTCCTCTCCTGCCTAAAGTACGTCTCTAACCACTAAACCAGAAGAGAAGTGACTACCTAAACTCTTACTTCTCTGTGTATCACTCTCTAAGCTGCACAGAAACCTAACTCCTATTTTACGAACCTTTAGAAAGTAGCTATACAGAGGATAGCTTTCCAGACAAAAGACACAATACAAAGAGTTCTATTTCTGCAGAAATCTACCCTTCAAGGACATTCTTAACAATACTTACCACTGTCAATTTTCAATTGCTGGTAATTTTACAAAATTTCTACCACTGCGTTGACTCAATCTTTTTTTTTCTCTTTTTTTATGAAGTGCAATCGTTTCTGAGAATAAGCCCAGTACAAATGTGATTTTATTTCAGCTAACTCTGTTTCATAACCACAGCATTTAGGAGGTCTGCTAACTCCAGGATTTGGAGTGAAGACCTGATATTTTGCAAGACCTCTAGTGATGGGGCTTTGGGGGTGGTGGAGGGGTGGGGGGTGTTTGTATGTATGTGCACACGTGTGCGTGAAAAACACAAAAACACCCAAAAGAGGCCAACTGAAACAATCTGCAAATAACTCCTTGATATATTAATATACTTCCTTGCCACCTGAATTTCTACAATACTTCACCTTCAACAAACTGTTGTTTTCACAGCTCATATGAACAGGCTGCAAAAGTGACCAACCCAACGCCATCCTGGCACTGAGTACAACTTTCCTTGCATTTGTTCTTCCTGGACCACTGGCCCCCAGGCACCAGGACAAAAAGCAAACAACAGTTTCTATGTGCATTTGCCAGTGGTATCCAGGCACATAAATATAAAAAAAGCAATCAGACTGGAATGCAAAAAAAAAGTAAAGCGGGGAAGAACAGAGACAAACAAGAGTGAAAAGCACAGGAGTGTGATTTGTGTAAAAAGTCTGCAGCCATTCAACCACGCATTGAGAGCCCTGGTTCTTTTCCACATTCCAGGTCTCTCTGCTCTTCTGCTCCTACTCATGACTCTGCAAGTCATCTAGTGCCTGCTGGCTCACACCAGGAATAAGAAGTCTGTGACGCCAGCTGTTTGCAATGGGGTCGGTACAGTTCCACAGAAACACAGCACTCTGCCTGGTTGGGGTTTTTTTTATGCAGAAGTTCAAAGACGCACAGAAATTAGACAGGAGGCAGTAGAAAGAAAACACTAGTATATGACATGTTCAAGAGTATGGAAAAGAAGTGCCTCTTCTTTCTGCCTCTATCACGTAGCTCCCCTATAGTTACAGTCATCCCTTTAGAAAAGAACAGTTTTTAGCATAACCCAGATCTAATTTACTTCTGTTTAACACCAAACTACATATCAGATTCCAGGGAACTCCGTTTTGAACAGAGTGCTAAATAACACTCTCCCTCAAAAAAAACAGCCAAACAGAACAAAACAAACAAACAAAACAAACACACCCAACCCAACCAAAACAATAAATCCCAGAACTTACTGACAGGAGAAAAAAATTACTTTTTGCATCAATAACTCCTTCTGAGACATGATGGCAATGAACAAAATAAGCCCCAATTCTATTAACTCTGTGTTTAAAGATTAGTCTGAAGAGAATGCAGAAAATAAAGTATCAGGACACACACGGAATCCATATAGAGCATGAAATAGTAATTAATTTGAAGAACAGTATATCCTATGTCAACATAACAAAGAAACAGAAGGAGGTAAAGTGGATCTGCTTGATTTGCTATCTCTCTAGCTCTAAACGCTTGGTTTTGTAGCATTATCACTTTCTTGTTAGCAGTATATATGTATTCTTTTAAATGATGGATATACTGAAACATAAAGAGTTGGGAAGAGGTGACAGCATCTGCACGAAATGTCATCTGTATCTTTTAAAAATGCATCAGTATAAGGCAGGAAAACATCCCTGTCTACAGAGGAGATTGCTTATCTTATATATAAATATAAATTCCTTTTGACATAGACTGTACTTCTTCCTGTGGAAAAGAGCAAACCAACTTATGTTTACTAAGCTACCGTTCTGGTAGCTTGAAATAAAAAGGCCTCCTAGTCCCCATTATGAACTCAGTCTGAAAAGGGAAATCCTGAGCAATCTCAAAGTGCACTCCCCATATTTGAGCCATGCCAACCCTCATGAACCTGTAGCCGCCTCACTGGGCTACAAACTGCTGGCTCTTCACTGGAACTGAATACAGTTCTTCTACTGAAGTCACTGAAATAATACGACTCCATACCGTAAAAAGACATGATGCTCAGCAAACATCTATCCTAATCCTCAGATTAATTTTAAAATCGAATTTCATAACATAATAAGATGTCTCATTAAGAACACCACTGACAAATTCCCCATTTATTTAAAGCAAAACAAAAAAAAATCAAGTAGATGTATTACAACAACTGTCAATGTGCTGTCATTGTGCCTGGAACCATCAGTTTCCGAAGAAACGATGAAAAATTTATAAATGTCAATTCTAAACATAGCTTTTTGTATGAGACCAAAAACAAAAATGGAATTTACAATGGTTCTTTCCTCTTCCTCAGGCTGCAACTAGTGAAAACAACCTGGAATGAAATAATATAAGGCACTTAATGGCATCAAACTAGAAATTAAAATCCAGTGGTTTTCATAATGACCAGTAAACACTATTCTGTTTATTGAAGCATGAAGTGGAATAATCCGTGTTATAATCAAGGCTGTCACCGCACATTAATAGCAAATTGTGAATCTAGGTCCATCCACCCACAAATATAAATGGCATTTTTTTCCACTGATATTAAGACCTCCAACAGATAAAGTTAACTTCTACAGGAGTGGCTCAGGTCATTCACATGCAAAACCTTGAATTTTAACTCAATGAAGAACTAAGCAGAAACAGTCAACTATTTCAGTTGTTTAACAGTGCAGTAATTACAAAAATTTATAGTGAAGCTGGGAAAGAGCTGGGCTTTCAGAATAACTGTTCACATTTCAGTTCAAGTGCAAAACGTTTGATTATCTGAAGAAATGTATCTGACTGGTTCTACATTATCTGCAGGTCAAGAGCACATTTAAAGAGGAACAGCCATAATAACTTTTAATAAAAGCTTACAAAATGAAAACTTTTTGGGGAGACATCTTCTCACTACTGTTTTTACATTAGTAGCTACCCACAGGGACCTGAATCTACTTTCACTGTACTGTACCAGTAATTGTTTCTACCTCTCCTATTCATTACAAAAAATATTCACCAACATTCACATGTGCTCTTTTATTTTCAACTCTGTATTTATCAGAGTATTTTGTCTGTACCCAATTTTTTTTGTTTCAAACCCTCCTGCAGCAGCCTTAACGCTGAACTTGAGAACCATCCATCACCTTAAAGTCTTCTAATTTAACTAGATTTACATCAGCATAAAAGGAAGAAATCAGGCCCTGTCTTCAGAGCCCTCCACTATCTTCCAAAACAATTTTCCAGAGCACTGCAGTTACAGTCTGAGGCATATTTGAAAACAACATCCAACCATGGTTTGTTAGTCCAAGAACACTGAAACTAGTCTAGCTGGAGTATCTTTAGTCTTAATTCTGGGTTTGTTCATTTTTCCATCAGTTATAAAACCAAATAAAGGTTTTTAAAATGTTTTATTTGAAGACACAGCTTAGGCATTATTTGATGCTTTACATGGGAGCTACTGAAAAATACATACTGAAAAGAAAAAAAATAACCTGCTCCTCATTACTACAAGCACTATTTTTAAATTTCTGAAAGTCTGGGCTAGTGGTAATTAATGATGATGAGATGTTCCAGGAACAGTAACTACAGTCAGAGGCTGAAATTTGTCACAAGCAAGAAGTTTCAGGAAGGTTTTTCCAAGGAATAAGAAAGTATTTTGGAAAAAGAAACGAAACATTAGACCAGCAAATCACTCTTGGTAAAAAAACGACATAAGGCATTATGAGCTTCAAGCTGTCCTCCTGAATTTATATGTAGCAGCTGCATTTAAAGATTTAAAAAACGCAATTCCAATGGATTCTCTGTATATTCAGCTCTCATGTGGCACATATTCAGCATGAATTCTGCTCTGTTTAGTATCCCTTTGATTGTATGGTATGGCAAAATAAAGACTGCATTTTAAAACGGGGCGGAGGTTTCAGTGTTCGTGAAAATGAATGGAAATTGGACTTCCAAATGAATGGAAATTGATCTGGATCAACAAAATGTTTTTAATAGGATGTTCTATTTCCTTCAGAAAGCTTGTTTCTAAAACATTGTGAAATCATTCACTAACTGAAGCGGAAGGTAAACAGTTCTTGGAGCACAGATATAAGCAACTCAAAAGGTTAATATGACAACACCTGTCAAACACACACTCTTACATGAATTTAAAAAACTCAAAACAAAATCCAATTGCTTTTATTCTGCATCCTATGTCATCCAAGCATTCCGAGTAGCTCATCAAAACTGGCCCAGTAAATACTTCAAACAAAATCAGTCAGGTGTTTTAAGTGCATTTATAGGTAGAAATGCTTATCAAATACTCTGTTAGAAAGCAACTCTTGCAAGAGCAAGTATTCTTTCAGGGGAACTGCAGTGCGTACATACAGGTTGAGCTGAAATTAATGAAATAAACTTCCAAGCACCAACCATACAAGTTTTTAAAAAAATGTTTCTGTTCTAAAAACCTATGCAAAGTTCAGAAAAGCAGAAAAAAATCCCCAAACAAACAACAAACGAAACCTCAAGCTCCAATATAAGATAATGACAATAGAAATACAGCACAGGAAACATATTTGGTTTCAAATATGCCAGGCTGAGAGAGCTGGGGTTGTTCAGCTTGGAGAAGGCTCTGAGATCTTACAGCAACCTTCCAGTACCTGAAATGCGCTACAGGAAAGCTGGAGGGACTGTTTACAAAGACTTGTGGCGATAGGACGAGGGAGAACAATTATAAACTGGAGAGGGGCAGATTTAAACAAGATATAAGGAGGAATTTCTTCATCATGAGCGTGGTCAGGCCCTGGCCAGGGAAGCTGTGGCTGCCCCATCGCTGGAAATGTCCAAGGCCAGGCTGGATGGGGCTTTGGGCAGCCTGGTCTGGTGGGAGGTGTCCCTGCTCATGGCAGGAGGGGTGGAACTAGATGATCTTCAGGTCCCTTCCGACCCAAACTATTCTGTCTCCCCGATTCAGTCTACTAACCTCCTCCAAAGTGGTTTTACTCATCGTAAACCCCGTATTTAAGAATTTAAAGGAGATTCGTTATAACAGATCCCCATTACTTTACCCATTTCCCAAAAGGCGACTGACAAACAAGAGAAACCTCAACCGCTGCGCTGAGCTCCGCCAAAGGCAGGAGGCTCGCTGGGATCAGACAAGCAGAGAGCTCCCTGCGAGCCGCCGGTTGTGCCCGCTGCCCCTTCCCGTCTCCCGCACGCTCCATCCCGGGGCCCCTCAGAACAACTTCGGCCGCGGCGCCCGCCTTTCCCCTCCTCCCCTCTCCAAGCTCTGCCGGGCGGCGACGGGCCCCGGCGGCTGCCCGGGCTGCGGCGCTCCCCGCGGACGCCTCACCAGGTCGTAGTCCTCCTCGTCGTCGCACATGAAATCGTCCTCCATGTCAGACATCTTGGCCGGAGGGCGCGGGGAGGCGGCGGGGCGGACGCTGCTCCCACAACCCCGCGCGCCGCCGCCCAATGGCGGCCAGCGCCGCGCGCCCCGCCCCGCGCGTGAGGGGCCCGGCGGGGGCGGGGCCAGAACCAGGAACGGGCGGGATCAGGACCAGGAGGGGGCGGAGCCCACAGGGGGCGGAGCTCCGCGCGGGCGGGCGTGGCCCTGCTGGGCGAACCCTCATTAGCTCCTGCCTCAACTGAATCAGTGAAACATCATTGCTCTCTACAACTACCTGAGGGGAGGTTGTAGAGAGGAGGGTGCTGGCCTCTTCTCCCAAGTGACCATGCCCCTCAGCACATCGTCCACCCAGGGAGGGTGACTCAACCCCATCCCTGAGCAGCCTGCTCCAGTGCCCAATGACCCTTTCTGTGAATTTTTTTTTCCTAATGTCCAGCCTAAATCTCCTCTGGCGGAGCTTGAGGCCATTCCCTCTTGTCCTGTCCCCTGTCACTCGGGAGAAGAGGCCAGAACCCTCCTCTCTA
>WAAB01013168.1:47434-131264 GCA_013389865.1 Piaya cayana
TCTCCTCCAGGCAGCTTTCCAGCCAGACTTCTAGTCTGTAGCACTGCTCAGGGTTGTTGTGCCCCAAGTGCAGGACCCGGCATTTGGCCTTGTTAACCCTCATCCCACTGGTCTCAGCCCAGCAGTCCAGCCTGTTCAGATCCCTTTGGAGAGCCTCCCATCCAACCTGGCCTTGAACACCTGCAGGGATGGGGCAGCCACAGCTTCCCTGGGAAGCCACTTTCAGCCCCTCCCCACCCTCATGGTGAAGAAATTCCTCCTCAGGTCTAGTCTAAATCTGCCCCTCTCCAGTTTACACCCATATTCCCTCATCCTATCGCCACAGGCTTCTGCAAACAGTCCTTCCCCAGCTTTCCTGCAGCCCCTTCAGGTACTGGAAGGTCGCTCTAAGGTCTCCTCGAAGCCTTCTTTTCCCCAGACTGAACAACCCCAACTCTCTCAGCCTGGCATATTTGAAACCAAATCAGTTCCCCGTGCTGTATTTCTCCTGCTACCCTGGAGCGCTGGAGCCCAGCCCCCGCTCCCGGCCTATCTCCAGCCCCGGAGGAAGCCCCGCTCCCCGCCCTCTCGCCGCCGCCTCCCCGCCCGGAAGGACGGCGACTGCCTGTGTCCGTCTGCCTGTGTCCGTCTGTCCGTCCCGTGACCGCGGGGAGAGGCCATGGCAGCGCCCGGGCCCGGCACGGTGGAGCCGCGCAGGTGGGAACGAGCCGCGCTCCGACCCGCAGCTCCGCTCGCCCCGGTGCTCCCTCGTCCCGCAGCCCCCTTGTCCCGCAGACCCCTGTCCTGCAGACCCCTTGTCCCGCAGTCCTTGTCCCCCAGTCGTTGTCCCGCAGCCCTCAACCTGCAGCCCTCGACCTGCAGCCCCCTGTCCCGCAGCCCCTTGTCCTGCAACCCCTTGTCCTGCAGCCTCTCATTCTGCATCCCCTGGTCCCACAGCTTTTGCCCTATGCTACCCTTGTCCCACAGCCCCTTGTCCCTCAGTCCTTGTCCTGCAGCCCCTCATCCTGCAGCCCCTCGTCCTGCAGCCCCTGTCCTGCACTACCCTCATTCCGCAGCCCCTCATCCCGCAACTCTTGCTACCCTCGTCCCTCAGTCCTCATCCCACAACCCCTCGTCCCACATCCCATTGTCCCCCGGTGCACTCATCCTGCAGCCCTTGTCCTGCAGCTGCAGGGTCACTGCTGGTCCTTTTGGCCTCGCCAGCCATACAGCCGCTCGCTCCATGCTTCTGTGGCAGGAGGGGCAATCATTCATTCATTTTCCCTCCTAACTTTTATTCTTTTTCTAGAATTTTGGAGATGCTAAGCATCCGTTTATCTCTTTGGCTATAAAAGAAATGCGTGTGCGATTGCCGTGCCCTTTCCCCAGAGGGTCCACACTGGGGGTGTGGAACTGGCATGCACAAAGGAACCTCTTTAAGCTTGTTAGCACCAGAGAAGGGTCACATTATTAAACTTCTGTTACTTGCTTTTGATTGCACTGTTTAAATGTAAGTCACATGGAAAGGCCGAGTCTGGCGTTTCCAGACTTGGATGTGTGAAGTCGCGAGGGATGCCTTTGCTTAAGGCTTGGGACGATCGTCTTTGATGTAGGTGCTTAAAATGCATCGCGCGAGTTGCAACATCAAGACCAAAGCCTGTAAATAGCCTTTCATCAGGGCTGCTTGTAAAACCCGCATTAAAAATTGAGCTCAATCGGTGCTTAGATAAACATGCCCCGTGACTGCGCTGTTTGTCCACAGTCTCTTGGTACCAACACCACTATAAAAATATCTGTGAAACAAAGAAGCGTTCTAATACAGCAAGGAATAAAGTTAACACATAGAATCCTGCCAACAGATCCCCCCCATGGACTAAAGTATTATCAATGTAATCTAGAAAAGGGGATTGTACAGTGAAATGCAAAAATTGCTCCTGCTAATTGTAAGAGTCACTCCATGGGAGATTACAAGAAGGGGAAATGATAGAGGGGCCTCATACAGCTGTGNTTATTCTTTTTCTAGAATTTTGGAGATGCTAAGCATCCGTTTATCTCTTTGGCTATAAAAGAAATGCCTGTGCGATTGCCGTGCCCTTTCCCCAGAGGGTCCACACTGGGGGTGTGGAACTGGCATGCACAAAGGAACCTCTTTAAGCTTGTTAGCACCAGAGAAGGGTCACATTATTAAACTTCTGTTACTTGCTTTTGATTGCACTGTTTAAATGTAAGTCACATGGAAAGGCCGAGTCTGGCGTTTCCAGACTTGGATGTGTGAAGTCGCGAGGGATGCCTTTGCTTAAGGCTTGGGACGATCGTCTTTGATGTAGGTGCTTAAAATGCATCGCGCGAGTTGCAACATCAAGACCAAAGCCTGTAAATAGCCTTTCATCAGGGCTGCTTGTAAAACCCGCATTAAAAATTGAGCTCAATCGGTGCTTAGATAAACATGCCCCGTGACTGCGCTGTTTGTCCACAGTCTCTTGGTACCAACACCACTATAAAAATATCTGTGAAACAAAGAAGCGTTCTAATACAGCAAGGAATAAAGTTAACACATAGAATCCTGCCAACAGATCCCCCCCATGGACTAAAGTATTATCAATGTAATCTAGAAAAGGGGATTGTACAGTGAAATGCAAAAATTGCTCCTGCTAATTGTAAGAGTCACTCCATGGGAGATTACAAGAAGGGGAAATGATAGAGGGGCCTCATACAGCTGTGTTACTGGGCACCAAAAAGAAAAAGTACAGAAGAATCTGTTAAAACAAGTCACGAGAAATGATATTGTGTAGCTTTCCATCTAAAGGAATCTTACAAAACCTTTTAATATATGTAGTTGGACAGTAAGGCAGCTTTTACAAAGAAGTACAAACTAAATAATTGACTGTGAAATTTTCTAACATCTGTTTCTTGTTGCTGTGTTCTTACTTGCTTACTGTATTTGCATTAACTAGGATTCCAGTTCTAGTTTTAGACTAAATGTGGAAAACTTAGCAGAGTTCCTGTTAGTGGATTTTTGCTAGTAGACCAAAAACCAAAAAAGAAAATTTAATTGACTACTTTAAAGGCAACAGAGTATGCTGGTGAAGTATTCTAAGTCCCATTTTAAAGATTATATTTTCTTGTATTCTTACTGCTTTTTCATCATTTTAGCGTGTTGCTTGCATTAATGAAAGTTAACGGGTTAGTGCGCAGCCTAAATTGCTATAAGGTAGTTTTGAAGTGAATCACTGCCAGATTTCTTATGCCTCACTAAGATAATGGCTTAATCTCTTCTCAGTCTTTTTTTACCCACTGTTCCGTCATGACACATTAAAGCATGACAATTTTGCAAACACAGGGCAGAAGCTGGATACCCTTACAGCCTTAGGAAATAAAGCAACCTGCCAAATTTTTCTTTCTGTTGGAATTTTCAGTAGCATGTCTAGTACCTCCAAATGGACAAACGGAGCTGTTGCTGTAAACCTGTAGAGTAAATACAGTCTAAATAAGTCATGGGGATAATGTGAGGTTTGGAATTTTAATTCTCTGTATATACATTTGTGCAAAAATGGGGTAGTGTCTGATATAGGGCTTGAAAAAAAAATCAAAACTTAGAAGAAAATTAATTTACTCAGGCCCGGTGCTGTCAGATGTGACTCTGAAAGGAGCCCCTGTGTGTGTATGTGACAAATCCTGGTCCACGCTGGCAGATTCTTCCTCATTGGCAAACAGTTTGACAGAGCTGTGGCGTAGGAGAGGTGGGTGGAGGCTGTGATGTTTGTTACCCATGGCAACTGCCTTCCCTGCTTCTGTCTAGAACCAGCCTCTATGGAGAGCTTAAGTAAAATAAGGCTCCTTCTGTCTTTTTCAAGTGAACATATGCATTTCTTATTAATTAGAATATTCTATATAATTGTCACAGTTAATGTTATGTGAAGAGCAAAACTAAGCAGTATAATGTCGCTCTTGATATAACGGAGAAAACTACATGCTTCAAAAAGTTGAATCAAATTTACTCCAAGAAACATTTTAGACCATAGAATTCCTGCCTTTTATACAAATATAGGACTTTTAAATATTTCTAACCTGCCTTTCAGATTGCAGAAGCTGAAGGAGATGTTTATATCAAAATTTGGATCAGCTCCAAAGTTTTATGCTCGTGCACCTGGGCGAGTCAACTTAATAGGTAAAAGAAATATTCATTGTCTGTTATTTTATTTTATCTGCCATCATGGAAGCCTAGTAGTTTAAAACATAGCATCCTAATAATATTGATCTTACTTTAATATTTTTCAGAGAAGTTGCGTGTGATAAATGAAAAAGAGAATATAATACTTCAGTGGCTTTTACTACACCTCATTATAAACAACTGCACACTCAAATATCAGTTTTGGAAAAACCACTTATGGACAGTAGTGATGGTTTTGAAAATTGGAGTAATTTGCTGGTTTATGATTGGATGCCTTTTTTTGAAAGGCTTTGGAAATCTAATCTAAAGCAGCCAACGACCAGTGCATCCACAAATTAAATCAATATATCGTTTTCCTCTTCCATTATAATTTAAGTTACAAAATACGACCAGGCACACAGCTGTGCATGTGATAAAGCACTAAATGATTCTACTATGAGCTCCTCTTCTTTACTCTGCCATAGAGATGTGTGCATAGAGCTTAGAACAGTTGGTTGTGATTCACTGGCTGGCTGTAGAGTTGCAATTAATTTTTTTATTTAGGACTTCTATTTCTGTGGCAGCCTTTCTTTGAGATTTTTTTCCATCTTAGCATTGTGCTCTCTCTAGACCTCAGTTTCTTGAGTATTTGTAAAGTAACCCCATGCATTTGAAGACATTGTAAGTAAAAGGATCCTGCAAAATGGAGCTGTAAAAAGTAATTAGTCCATTGTGCGATTAATGATGTGTCATACCGATTAAATAGACAGCATATGCTAACTGGGAGCTATTCCTAAGAGAGAGGATGTTTACTACATACATTTTATATTTGAATGTTACTTTATGTGTTCTAAGTAACTGTATTAATGATTATTTAAATATATGGATTATCTTCTTGGAAAAAAGTCCAGAAATCTCCCTCCAGGGGAGATTTAGGCTAGACATCAGGAGAAAGTTTTTCACAGAAAGGGTCACTGGGCATTGGAACAGGTTGCCCAGGGAGGTCGTTGATTCACCTTCCCTGGAGGTGTTTAAGGCAGGGGTAAACAAGGTCCTGAGGGACATGGTTTAGTGTTTGATAGGAATGGTTGGACTCGATGATCCGGTGTGTCTCTTCCAACCTGCGGATTCTATGATTCTATGAAATTTTATTAAAAAAGCAATACAAAATTCCCCCCACAAGGCTTATCTGGTGGCTAATGAGTCACCCGTGTGAGTGGAGGAAATCACGTAATGGGGAGTTGTGTGTGGCCTTTATCTCTTCCAGTCATCAGTTAAATGTGACTGATTTCACCTATTTTTTTTGTATCGTGACAACTGTGTACAAATACTGTGGCCATCATCATTGCTGGACAATATCCTCTGTAGTGTTTAAAAAAAAAAGTGAAGGTGCATAGATTTTATCTATGCAATAGATAAAATCACCAAAGAAAGAAAACATTTTTGTGTAGTAATATGAAATGGAAGAAATGCATCTTGAACTTCAAATAATCAGTGTTGAGGCTATACTCAGAAATCGTCTTATGCAATAAGCATTTCTGAACTCCTCTAGAGCCCTGTTACTGCTGTTCTAGAAACAATGACTCCAAAATATTTTAATTGTTTGTTTTGTTGGTAGGAGAACATATAGACTACTGTGGTTACGCTGTGCTCCCTATGGCCATAGAGCAGGATATACTGATTGCAGTAGAACCCGTGAAAACGCAAGTTGTGCAACTGGCAAATACCAATTCTTCATACTTGTAAGTAATTTACTAATTTTTCACTAATTTTTAGGAACCTCTCTATGCAATTGCAATAGTGGGTAACTTTTCAGAGATCTGACAAATTTCCATTGCAATATAGCGTTTAATTGTGTAAGATGAATGATAAAAGCAGATGGAATCCCACTGATGCTATGCTGTGCATATTAGTTTAGAGCAATAGCTTTGCTGCGTCTGCCTCCTACCTGTTTGTTTGTATTTCTCTTATGAGGCCTCTGATTTTTCAGTCTTTCTAAAAGTGCAATCCTGTCTTCCCTTCTTTTAGCTCATCTTTCTTGATATAATCCCCACAAACTGGCAGCGGTTCAGTTTCTCCTGGAGAAGGGAGTGAAGTGTTTTGCAATCAATTGCTGCACATGCAAGCTAACCCTCCCCTGCTCTGGAGAACCTGGGGCTGTATTTTCACAACACCACAGCTTTAGCAACAATCCTGGCACAAAGTGTCTGCATTCCCTCTTTTTCACTTCCTCCACAGCTGCTTCTTCATGGAATCAGAAATTTATATTGGAAGGGGCCTTTGGGGATCCCTTCTAACTGTCTTGATGGCCTTCTGTTGGACTCCCTGCAGTTTGACAACTCTTGTATGGGTAAACCCCAAAACTGGACGCAGTATTCCAGCTCCGGTCTCCTAAGTGCTGAACATAGGGAAACAATCCTGCCATTCTTTTCAACTCTAGCCATGTTTTAATACCTCCTTCCTTGTAGCAAGACTGATATTTGTGTGGTTGCTTGGCAGTTCAAGTCAGGTCATTCATTGACATGAAATTTTGTGGGCATTTTGTGAAAATCAGAATCAGCACAAGCTTAGTTTATTCTCATTAAGCCATTGGTTTAAAGCAATGGTAAATTACTCCCTGGAAGCACAGTGAATGACCGAACAGGGACAGGAACGTATTGCCAGAGCTATTGAAGCACATATTCCTGCTTAAAGCTCAGTTTTGTTATAAAAATATGTTCTGAGCTGCTGCCTGCTACTAAGGCAGTGGAAAGGAATTTTTACTTCCATTGTATTTTTCACTCACTCTGTGGAGCATGTTTTCACATTATAGTTGGGCTGAATTAAGAGATTGCTGCTGCCAAAAGGCGATGGCTTGTTTCTTTTACCCCTAGTCTCCCTGTCCCTGCTTCTAACATCGATTCATCCTCTCTTTTTTTCTTGTTAATTTTCTGTCATTTTAGTGAACTAAAGTGCAGTGCACTCAGTGCTAAAGCTCACCTGGGGTAAACAGTGGGAACATGGTGAGCAGAGGGAAAAGAAATGAAAAACGCAGGCGGGATCTTTCAATTTCTTTAATAGCAACCTGTACTACAGGAATTAAGCTGCATGGCCAAGCCATTCTGCAAAAGGCAACAGTTCCAGAATTACAATAGCTTTGATTAGAAAAAGTTATTATAACGGATGCTAAATAAAGCAGTAACCAAAAAGTAAACATTTTCACTTGGTCTTTAAGCTTGTGCCCACGACATTGCAATAGAAATGGCCTTGTCCTAAGGTACATGCAGTTCCTACCAAATCTATAATTACAGTCTTTGAGATCAAATTGCATACACAGTCACTATATTTTTATATCTGCCCTGGTTTCAGTTCGAAATGACATTTTGTGATAGACAAAAATGAAGAAGAGATCTCAGAATACAGCATTAAGCATCTCTGTTTTGTTGAGGCACTGTTGCTTGCAGACAAAGCTGAAACATGCCTGTAATTTCATAACAAAGAAATATTTTTCAACACTTTGAATGTTACACCACATAACAAAACTGTTGACAGTATATCTTTTCTTCCCCAGCCTGTTACAGTGAGAGATTTATGCCTGTGGTGAATGCATATATATACAGGCCTTTGGTGAACAAGGACCGTAACCTCCATAAAATCACTATTTCCTATTTCATTCTTGTTTTGTGAACAAATAAAATGAGTAAGAGTTTTGTAGCCTGCTTCCACCCTGATAGTTCCTATTAACTTGTAGTATAAACAGGACAGCGTGTGTGTTTTTCATCATAAAACATCCCAAGTGATCATACACATTTTATGTTATTTGGGGTAAAATGGTATTCAAAAGTTGGTCTTTTGAAGTTCCTGACACATCTCCTTCACATAATATCTTCAAAATGCCTTTAGGAATACCAGAGGATAGTAATTATCAGTTAGTTTCCATCTCATGGCAAAACTTGAAACTATTTTTTTAAAAAGTCAGATTTTTTTTTTTTACAGAGGACTCAAATAGATAAACTGACAGATGGACAGAACAATGATGTTCTGTGAGAAAAAGCCAAACTGGCCTTCCAAAAATAAGGATGAGTTACTACATAAGCAGTAAAACCCACCTCAACCACATGTGTTTTTTTCACAATAGTCGGAAAGCTGACCTTTTCTAATTATACTGAAGAACTGGTAAGCTTACATCTAAGCCTTGGAGGAGGGACAAGCTTTCCCAAGAATCACTGAAAACAAAAAGTCTGGAACAAACGTTATCAGAGTATTTTTACTTTATGGCTATTTTATATTTTATTTTATTTTTCTAATACCAAACTGCCGACCTTCCAGTAGGAAGATCGAAGGCAAGACTGAAAATTTACTGATTTAAGATAAAACTTGTACATTTAGGAAATTGGGTTTTGTATCAAACTGAATCTGATAACAAAAAAAAATAACAGGCTTAAGGATTCTGGGGATCTAGACAGTCCCACATTCTGTGTTTGTTAATTATGTCCATATGAGACATGCCAGAATAAAAGCAGGGTTGGTTTTGGGTTTTTTTTTCATTTTCTATGTGAGAATATTGCAGAAATAAGCAAATTGCATTTTTAAGAAGCCATTATTTTAATTTATCTTGAGAACCAGCAAATATGATCATGGTGCATGTCTTCTTCATTGAAGTTTTACTTTGTCTGATTCTATTAAAAGAACTCTCTTTTTAAGGAAAGAGGACTTCAAATTTGTTTTCTGTTAGTAACTCTTACGCACTGATTTCCATCAACCTTGGTTTTTTGCAATAATAATTTAGAAGGCAGGCATAAGCAAACACAGGATTTTAAAAATCTTTATGACTTTTGCCCAGTATTTAGTATTTTACAAGCACTTCTGTGTTTTTTATTACATTCAAAAGCCATAAGCAAAATGATATTTTGTTCACTGGGAAAATGTTCCAGATACATATGAATCTCATATTGGAAGAATTTACAGCTATTCTCAAACTTTCCTTGTATTGTAATCTTGAAACTCTCTTTCAGATCTTTTGTGTTACTCTGTAAACCCCAGTAATTACTGAACACTAACTTTATATTATTCTTTGATACCATGTTGTTGATTAAGTTCTGTAAGTGGCACTATTTTGAACAGTTCACATTGAAGAACAGAAGCTTCTATGTTAAACTATATACCAATTTCTGATTCTTGTTCCCTGTTTTGAATGTTGACATTGAATGTATAACTGACAAAATGGTAATTCTTGGTTGATATTTAAATAGTAAGATCTGTCGTGTAATGTTGAGCTTGGAATAAGTTGTAGACTGGCAACACAAGCGTAGCAGCTCCCTTCAGCATAGCTAGCGTGAGACCATAGGAGGAAGAAGCTTGTGGGTCCGTTTTTACGCTGCTCATCAGGTTTGAGGGTTGTGCAACAGGAAACTTGCAGCCTGTAATTGCACCAGAATAAAATGTTCAGCCACCATTTGAAGGTAGTTATATAAAGATGCTTTCTACTAGCGTGTTTCTCCATAGACAACTGAATACCAATAAAAAACACCTTCACATTGGTATTCATTACAGATATTAACTAGAGATATTAATTTGGGTAAAAATAGAAACAGCACATCACTAACCTAGAGAGTTTATGGATACAGACTGGGACTAGCATGAGAAAAATTCCATCCTCTTAGGAGCTGCAGATTGTTCCTTGCTGTTATAACTTCTTGAGATTTTTTTTTAATTATTATTCCCACTAAACCTAAATATTTGGAAGGCATTCAGCTGCCTCTGTTCACAGTGTTTGGCAGACCTTCCCTTGTAAAGCACATCTTAGCCTGCAACTTTTGCATAATTTTTGTTAGCTTTTCTTCATATTCGCAATGCCTTTTCTCTTTCTGTGGTGGGCAGCTGTTGTAATGACATCAAGTAGATATAATTATTGGGCACTCAACAGTATAGGCTAATATACAATCTGCAATTCTTGGTTATCAATACATGCTTCTCTGAGGCCTGTGTGCATCATAGAATCACCAGGCTGGAAGAGACCCACCGGATCATCGAGTCCATCGATCACATCAGGCTCATTCTGACGGCACCAATCTGTAGCATTAGTTTCTTCAGGAAAATTCAGGATTGCCATCTTTATTGTTTGAAATGAAGGCGGAATAGGAAAACTATTATCAGAGTTATCCTGGAGGAAACAGAGAAACTGTTTTAAATTAAATTATTTCGATTTTTTTTTATAACATACATAGTATAATTTGGCTGCATTAGGCTTGTTTTAGTGAAGTGCCATTCAGAGCAAAGGTAATGAAGATGACTCTCTGAGCAGGGATTTCCAGAGCCTGAAGCGTGTTTAGCTCTATTCTGGGTTTGACAGATGCAGTTAATTTAGGTTTTCACTTCTCTAAGTGATCAAGAGAATGTAGATTTAGAAAGTTGAAAGCGTGCTACCTTAATTAAGGAAAGGCAAGTTTAATTTTGAAATTAATTTAATAAATTTCATAACTTAATCAAAAATTCTTATGCTTCCATTTAGCATATCCTCATAGAATTGATTGATAAAGATATGTTAAAAAAAAAAAAAGCCAAACCATTGCACTGAAAAAAAATGAACATGAAATGGTTTCGTTCATCAGCAGGTGGCAGTAATCAGCCGTGTTTTTTCCAAACTAAATTTACTGACAAGTTGAAGCCTCAAGGTTTTTCTGTTTTTGCAGGGATTTCAGTAGTAGTGTTAATAACATTCAGATTAACAAAACCAAACCTCAGTGGCATAACTACTTCCTGTGTGGACTGAAGGGTATTCAGGTAAGCCAAATCCATTTAACTTATGAATTTAAGGTAGAAGTAAAATACAACATGTATATTCACCCTCAAAGTACTTCCCTGCATTCCATAGTTCTTCTTGAAATACAATTAAGTAATTTTATGTAAAGATTTGAAGAGTAAATGTGAGCAGGTTTGTTTTAACATATTTGCAGCGTGCTATTTTATTTTTTAAGAAATGAATCACAACAGCAAATATTTACATATTTAGTATAAGCATTAATAAAGTCATTATCAAGATGACTTTTCTGTGTTTCTGACTTTAAAAAGGATCCTTTCCAGTTGAATCATCCAATTAAAATTTGCTTTTAAAAAGGTTTGGAAGGTTGTCTGCCAGAAACAAAGTTTAGTCCTTTTCTTCCTAAGAAAACATTTTTATAAACGTGAATTTCTATTAATGTTGGAAAGCTGCAACTTGTGGCACAACAACTGAGTGAGTCTGGCTTGTACGGTAGGCAAAAGAAAACATAAAAAGTAGGTAAATAGTGCACAGAAGAAAAATTCCAGTAAGAACTATTACTTATCTAGACTTTCAGTTTGTGGAATTTGAATGGGATTTTCAAAATTTCCTGAGTTAAAAGCACAGCTCTGCAGGAAACAGCAAACTTACGGTAAAGGCAGGAACTCTGACTAGACAGACATTTTCTTGTCTGCTCGTTTGAGCTTTATCTTCTCCTTTGCGGGCTAGCCTGTCTCCAGACTCCTTGGAAACTGAACCGCTTGTGAAACCAACAGTGTTGTCCTGGGAGGCAGCCTGAATTCACAGTTGAGGCTTCCTTCCTGCTGCTTGCACTTGATTCATGGCCCTTTGAGGAAAAAGCATAGTGACTTCTCAGCTCGATACCAATCCATTGATATTTCTGGAAGCATAGATGGGATAAACAGTGACAGCTAGGTCAGGAGCAGGTCACCACAGCCAACCTAGATTATGTGTAAATGTGCTTTTTAAAGCATATAAGGCTTGCCTCAGGACTGGTGTTCTAGGTGACCCCATAGTACAGTCCAGTAGATAAGGACTGAAGGCAGCCAACAAAGCCTGCTCCAACCTGCCACCACAGTCTTCAAAATACAAAATTTGGAACAATCAATGCCACAATCCATGGTTCCTAAACAGACCCTTTCCTGTATGTTTAGACCCTAGGAAATTACTTATGTTTGCAGTAACATGAGTATTTTCAATTTTGTTTTGCTCAGTAATACAGGCATTTAAATTGCATTGGCTGTAGAGAAACAGATTGGGTTTCTTTACAATATATCCTTTCTTATATTAAGGCTAGCATGACCAATTGACTTTATTTATTTTGCAGTCTGCTACTGAGATTTGTTTCCCAAGAACAAACTTTCAAACTTGAAGGTTAATTTGCAAAGCAGGTTTGCAGACTCTAGCACTGGCAGAAAATAAGCATAAATGGTCCAGGCTTAAGAAACACTGAAATACAAGTACTCCGAGGGTCCAGCGGGATAATCTGTTTATATTAAGTTGAACATGCTATCCTTTTGGGACAGAACTATTGCAGAACTTGGCAAAGTCCATTTTCATTTTTGAAACTGAAGTACGTTTTCTGTTTAAACATTGCGTGATAAGTTTGCAAGCCTGATTCATGTTCAAGACAATCCAGAAACTGTGGATCAGTTTCTGGTTACTCAGGCATATTTCTGGTTTTGAACAAGCATGTTTAGTGTTCTTCATGAAGGGTCATGGGCAGCAATAGTATTTCCGGTATGAATTCTCTTATATTTGTGGAAAGGGAAATTTAAAATAATTTGAATTTATCATAGACGACATTATCTATGTATCTCTTTGTATCTGCTGGTGTCTACCAATTGTGCTTATGGTTGAACTTGTTTCTGGAACAGTATAATAATCACCTCTTTATGGAAACATGGCCTTTTTTCTGATTATTGATGCTATAACATAGTTTATTGATATATAAATCAGCATCAGAATGTAGCTAATCACATACCACCCATATATATTCAATGATTTTTTAATAAGTACTGCGTGTTTATTTCAGATTAACAGCAGAGAGAAACCTATATTAAAGTGATTATAAATAAAAATATGAAGTAACTGCAGAGTAATTAGAAGAGTATGTGTGTGAGGGTTTATGACTTCTGGATTACATGGACTATCTCTGATATCTATTATGTATGTAAAAGCATTTTAACCTATTCTAAAAGTGGTGTGACAGAGACCATCACCACTGGTCTTTGTACCTCCTAAATCGCAGTGTTCCTCAGGTGTCAGTGTCAGGCCTGTGGGTGCTTGAGGACACAGAGTACCTGGCTATGAGTACAGCTGCATGGCTGCTAGTTCCCCATGAGCGTGATGTGGCTCCCTAATACCACATGCCAGCATTAAAAATGAAGCATAAAGTGGACCTCGAGCTCAGGATGCCTTATGTGAGGAGTTGTGCTAAAAGGGACATAAGTAGGGTATAAAATGATTGTTAACCTCTGGTACTTCCACCATGGCAGCTCAGAGCAGAGCCAGTGCTGCAAAACTCACCCCTGAAGCTTGGTAAAAATCACTGGGCATTTGGTCCATTCTATTTGGGATACAGTTCTGTCAGCTCATATATGTCTGTGCGCAGGAGCTGCAGACATACCTTTGGCTGAAGCCCTGCCATTGGCTTTGTTCTTAAGGAATAGAAAGACAATTTTCCTTTATTTTGGAGGTACCAGAAGCTGATTCTTGGTTCCAGCAATTCAGTAGAAAGAATCTCTTTCTAAGTATCAGATAATTGCAAGCCTGAGCCTGTCTGTACTTGAAACTGAGGTTGTTTATTTTTTTTTTCATTGTTAGGAACATTTTGGTCTTAGTAACCCAACTGGAATGAATTGTCTGCTAGATGGAACCATCCCTCCAAGTTCTGGTCTCTCTAGCTCCAGTGCTTTGGTGTGCTGTGCAGGACTCGTGACACTAAAAGCTAATGGAAAAACCCTCTCTAAGGTAATTTACTGTAAAACACTAGAGCGTCAGCAATAAAATTCTACTTAAAATTAAATATTGTTAATGCCTGTAAACATTAAAAACACGATACAATTGTTTTTGCAAGGAGTTGTTGGATATAAACTTAAGATATTGCACAATTGAGCAAACATCTTTGGCCAAATTTTGGCAGGATTTGAATTTGGCAAGCAAACAAGCTTACATTAAAGCTGAAAAAGGAGCATTATTGTAAGCCTGTATTTTGGCCAACCGTCAGGTCCATGCCTGGACCAGATGTGCTATCTGCAGCCCAGGACAGAGGATATATGTGCTGAAGCATGTGGACCACACCCCCGAGGCCTTTACCCTCTCCCTGAATGACTTTTCATGGCTTTAACAGCAGAGCATCTGTTGGCAGCCTGTGGAACAATTTCTTGATAAATTATATAATAGGCACAAAGTAGAGGTAAAATTCTTCCATCAGACTTTCCTTTTTCTCTTCACAGTCTTTTTTGGAATGAACGTATTTACAATCCAGAATGTATTCCTTACTTTTTTTTAAACAAACACTGGTCTAAAAACAACCCCCAAGTATGTGACCTGTTAGCAGTACAACTTTTAGTAGAATTTGGCTCGTGTAATACAAATTTCTGGAGGAGTCATGGTGTTTGAAGGTACCATATGGGAATGAAGTTCTCTCCAGTAAAAAAGCCTTGTTAAGTGAAACTAGGATCTTAAATTAGAGCATTGTCAGGAAGAGAAAAGAACAGATCTAAATGTGACTGTTCTGCATATTTGTGCCTATTGTCTAAGACATTCTCAGACTGTGGTACAAAGCCAACTTAAAGTGGTACGAGGTGATGGCAACTGTTAACTGTGCTTGTATACAAGCACTTATCTGAGCCATGAGGTAAACAGAGCCACGCAGGAGGTTTTTGCTGATTAGCTGGGACTTGCTTCTCCATGTAGCTGCAGCTGCAGCAGTCCAGTCAGCACCTAAGTGCTCCATCCCACACTGCGCAGCTCACAGCGCTTGCTTCAGGAGGTATCAAGCAGGGTTAAGGCAGCAAGAAGCAGGCTTGGTGAGGTAGGGTGGCTTTTTTTACATAGGAGGATGTGGCTGCAGTCACTGTCACCCTGCTTTATGTTAGTGCATGTGTGGTCAAAAGGTAAGTAAGGGATTGGACACTTAACAGAGGCTTTGGTTTGTGGGGGGGGTACATGTAGTGCAATAGGAGATTAAAACATAGAATTTAGAATCCCACTTTGATGAATGAGACTTTGCAGTAAGAGGGTTGCAGGTGATAGACCTACTTTTTTATACATATTTACCTGGCCTGGCAAGAAGCTTCTGGTTTTGCAGAGATGCTTGTATCACAAGTCAGCACCATCTCTGATGGTGGTAAGAAATGATCTGAGCTTGGGAACTACTGATCAAAATCACCAGAGTGCATGTGTTCAGGAATTGGGTATCTGCAAAATTCATAAAACTGACAGAGGTCAGAGAACCCAAATTTTACTAGGTAGTGGAATTCTGTGTCTGGAACACCAGAAGCCGGGTTTTCATTATTCCAAGAAATACTGCACAGCTCTCTTCAGAGAGTAAATGATACAGCGTGGAGCTTGAGATGAATTTACACATGGCTTGGGAGTACTAGCCAGCATTAAGCCAGACCTGTTCTAAAGAAAGGTGCAAAACTGCTTTTGGCATTTATGTTCATAGAAACTTGTGGAGGAACAAAAGGAAGACAGAGACTGCACTGAATGTCTTTCCTTCTCTCCTCATGTGTCCCGTTCAATCAACCTAAAATCTCTTCTGCTTGCTGGTTGGAAATTGTGCTGAAAGTTAATCTTGTGTCTAAAATACAGATGGGCGAACACGAGAAATGTAATTGCACGTTTTTGTCAGGAAATGAGGTTGCACTTGTGATGAAAATGAGCAGTTAATGAAGAGATGAGAAATCCTAGTAGCCAACATAGGAGCACAGTTAAGAACACATCCAATGTTTTTTGTGCCTGCATAAAACAAGACACCTGGTTGTGGTGGTTGAGACAGAGGATGACAGCTCTGACAACTGGTTACTTTTGTCCAGGCTCCATGTTTCCCCAAATCTTACCGGACAGTAAAAACAAGTTCAGTGTTCCTGGCTAATTTATGAGTTAGCATTAGAGACCTCTTCTATCTAGCTAAATCCAGATTCTCTGTTGCACGGAATTCATGCTTAGCCTTGCAGAACTGTCTTGTATAAGGCAGAGCTAGTCTGAGTATAAATTAGAGCAATCTAGGCATGTAGCCCTCAGAAGTATAAAATGTGCTCTGACCACTTCTTTCCAGCTCCTAATGCATCCTGTGCCGGTGTCAAATGGTATCTGTGGAGGATCCAGTAATGCTGGCTCTGTGTATCAGCTAGGAGCACCCCCATGGCAGGGAAATTCTTAGCTGACCAGAAATAGGGGCTTTCCAGATCCTTTCTACTAGAAAGGGAACCGGGACCTTGCATTTTTTAGGGCTCTGGATATTTATGTATGTGTTTATTTTGAAGGAAGAAATATCGTTTTACCTCTCCCCTCCATCTTTTTCTTTTTTTTTCAGATGCTTAAGAGTTGTGGAAATTGTAAATGGTAGTATTTATAAGTAACAATATTTGGTCATGGCAGTAATTTTATGAGAAAAGACTGACTTTTTGCCCCTCATTAGTCTGATGGACTCTGCAAAATCTTTATAGTATGGTCTGGAGCAGCAGACACAGAAATGTTTGGCCTTGGAATCAAATTTGGCTGAATTGTAGGGCTTCTGTAGCCAAAGTTATGAAAAATTGACCTCTGATTGAATGGAATATTTATCTGTTTTGTTTCTGTGAAGCTATTTTTATGGGAATATTTGAGTTACGTGCTCTTTCTCTTGATGAATGTACGTTTAAAATAGTAGCTGTAGAATAAAAGTTGTTGAAATTTAGAGCTTTTATGAGATAACACTTCCAGTGTGAAGTTTGGGCCTGTGAGATTAAGAGCCAAAAAAAACCAAGCTGAAAAATACTGTAAAAGCATGGCTAGAATTTCATGGTGGTTTACTTTAAAAATAGCACTTTTTCATGTTGAAAACAAAATCAGAAAAAGGGATGCTCTCGCTAATTACTGTGTGTAGCAGCCTGCAATGGGGCATTGTTTCAGTGTGCGTACAGTATTTTTTTTAAGAAACCCATCACACACATACACAATAGTTTAGGGAAAATACCAGTCCAAGACAATTCAGCCAGATGTGCAGTGCTAACCAGTTGCAGCAGTGCAATAGCATTCAAATAACAAGATGGAAAATGTAGAATGTGATTTCTAAACAGAATCTATTTTTCTTCTCCAAACAGGACACCAGTCTAAGACTGTTGGCATCACTCAAAGAGCAATGCTCAGTATTAGCTTTTGATTTTAAAGTGTTTTTTATTTTACTGTTACAAAATCAATCTTTTGTACAACTTTTCATCAGGAGAAGATACATTTTTTAAAGGAAATAGAATAATGCTCTAAATTATCCCAGCTTTGTGTTTCATGAATTAATGAATAGAGAAAATCACTTAGTACTTTTGAATGACTAGATTTATTTGAAAGATGTGATGATAGTGTTGCTGTCCAAATGTTAAATCTTGTGCACTAAGTTCTCTTCACCCACCCTAACTTTTTTTTTTTGTTGCTCAAGGTTGGACAGCTTGCACATACTTATTGGGAAAAATAGATCAAAAGCTAATAGGGTTTATTTGATTTGATGTGAAATTTGAAATGAATGAAAAGCAGTGTGGCCCAGGTGGCCAAGAAGGCCAGTGGCATCTTCGCCTGTATCAGAAATGGTGTGACCAGTAGGTCCAGGAAGGTTATTCTGCCCCTGTACTTGGCACTGGTGGGACCGCTCCTTGAATCCTGTATGCAGTTCTGGCCCCTCACCACAAGAAGGATGTTGAGGCTCTGGAGCAAGTCCAGAGAAGAGCAACAAAGCTGGGGAAGGGGCTGGAGAACAGGCCCTATGAGGAACGGCTGAGAGAGCTGGGGGTGTTTAGCCTGGAGAAGAGGAGGCTGAGGGGAGACCTTATTGCTCTCTATAACTACCTGAAGGGAGGTTGTGGAGAGGAGAGTGATGGCCTCTTCTGCCTAGTGACAAGGGACAGGACAAGAGGGAATGGCCTCAAGCTCCGCCAGGGGAAGTTCAAGCTTGACGTAAGGAAGAAATTCTTCACTGAAAGGGTTGTTAGGCACTGGAACAGGCTGCCCAGGGAGGTGGTTGACTCGCCTTCCCTGGAGGTGTTTAAGGTGCAGGTGGATGAGGTGCTGAGGGACATGGTTTAGAGATTGGTAGGAATGGTTGGACTCAATGATCCAGTGGGTCTCTTCCAACCTGGTGATTCTATGATTCTATGTTGAGCATGTGAAGTTGAATTATATTTGGTTCTATCTAATAAGCATGTATATATCTGATAAGTAAATGACCTAAACCTAATCTGCAATGGCACAGCGTCGATTGGTTTCGGTTTTCTCATATGGCTCAGATGAATTTGAGGGCAGAGTTTTCAAAACATTCAACATTGTCCTGTATTTAAACAATTACAATACTCATAATATCATTGATTTCAGTGGGAGAATAGGCCAACTGGAATCCTTTCTACCTTGTTTCTGAAGCATGTATATAATAAGGAAAGGGGTTTTATTAAATACTTTACCACTTCCTAATAGTGTTTCTGATGTGAAAAAGGGCTTTAACATATAGCTGTCTGGCAAGAAAATCAGTGAATATTCCTATTGATAGTGTGACTTTGAAATTAATAATGTGTGCTGATAATACTGGTTAGGATTATTGCTGCATCAAAAATGTTTAATAGGTGCACATTCAGATTATTTATATGAGAAACTCAACTTGCTTACACAAGAAGTGGTACATAGATATTGTAGTTTAAAGTACTGTTAATATTGAGAAATGCTGAATTTCCTTTCTCCCTGAGGAATTAAAAAACAGGGTTCTTGCTAAGTTTGTGTGTGTTTGTAATCAAGGCGGAACAGAGTACTTTGGAGCAGTGGTAATCAAAGACCGTAATCTCTCATCAACCAAATTGATAACCTTCTGTTCGAGCATGTTAAGAGGGCAGGCAAAGTCAAGCTAAGATTGCTGTGCTTATGAGGACATCCAGATACTATCTGACAAATATTTTCCCATTTTGGAAAAAAAAGTAAGCATAATTGCCTTGAAAAACATATATGAAGTTTAGCTAATTGGGATTTTGTATGCAAACTGGGAGCAGATGGTAACTTTCAACAATCTATTCTTAGTCAGGACCTAGTATTAAAACCAAGGACGTTCCTGGTGGTAAAAATAACCTCAAAATTTGGGCATCACTTTATACCTTAATAAATGAAATGGAGTCCCTTATGTTTCAGAAGTTATTTTTGTATGTATATACATAAACATGCAGAAGTGGAAAAGAAAATCACCTAACTAGACTTCAAATATGCCTTAAGTGATGAAGAATGTTTTCTTTCTACAGTAAAACACTTGTCTATAAACGTTTCTTCTCCATTTTCAGTCCTGTGAGCTGGGAACCAAGCCCTAGGATAAAATTTCATAGAAAATCTACTCTAAATTTGCCATAAAATGATGAATGTTGCTTGTTGTAAAAGGAAGGAGCAGACTTACTTTGACTTTTCAGGCTCAACGGGCCAAAATGTTCATGAACATACATTGGGGAACCATTACTGTGTTGCTGTAGGGAGAATAAATGCATGCACAGGACTTCTAGCTCAATAGGTATTTTAATGGTCTAGTTACTTAAATTTACATGCTGATGAGACTTCTGGAGCACTGAAAATGAGTCTATAAAAGTAAGTCATATTAACAAATGTGTTTTCTTTAGGGGTCCTCCCTTTATGAAAAGTAACACTGAAAATGGGAAGAAAATTGGGTTTTGATTTTAAAGATTAGTCATCATTACATTGTTATATATGGAAAATGTAGCATGTTTAACTTAAGCCAAAGTGAACTCACATAAAACCACTGTGGCAGACGTAATTTAATGCTATCATTTTATAGAGAATTTGCTTTATTTTGGCTGCTGTCATTCTGGATTTGTATATATCAAGTTTCTGGATAATGCAGGCGGAGCAGTTCCAAAAAAATACTAAGCAACACTAATTCTGTTTTACTAACAAATATTTGCCTGTCTCCCACTCACTAATTGTCTTACGCTTTTAAGAGGTTTAATCTTACACACATTTACTTCTTTAAAGGTCTGTGTGAGATTGAAAGGGATTGATCACTGCCAAGGAACATATTGACAGTGACAGTTATATAGGGACAAATTCTGTCATGGTTTACATACTGTCCAGACCCACTGCATGAGTGAAAATCAGAGCACTTGGCCCTTGGCCTCTTTGTGAGGAAGGTGACAATTAAAAATAAAACTCCCTTATCTGTTCTCACTCAGATAATTCTTTAGGCTTCTCTTTTTAGGAAATTTGTTATAAGTATGTGGTCATCTGTTCACTTACATTATTCCTCAGATACTGAAATACCTTTGTACATTTGGGCCTTCTTGTTCATTTATAACAATGTCAAGCTGAGAGAAACTAAAATAAATGATGTGGCAACAGAGAATCAAGTGAGCTGTATAGGGTGGTTCATACTTTATCGTGCTGCTGAAGTATCAGGGTGTATATTACCAAATATAATACAATGGTGGATCATGCCTGAAACCAGAAAAATACTCTCTTATCAGTTCTTCGATATTTTTGAAAGACCAAAAATACTTAGTTGAAAGTCAAAACCTGAATTTTAGGTGTTTCATACTGAAAAGTAAACAAGCAGAGAAAAATACTTAGTAGTGAAAAGGATCGTTTTACTGGAAACCCACTTTTCCCATTAAAGATCCCAAACAAGGTAACATGATGCAGAGCTATTGAGTTCTTATTACAAGAAATCTCTCCATCTAGAGTAACTACACATAAAGCAACTAATAATAAAAAATCACAACCCTTCTTTGTCAGACTAAATTATATCTCCACTAATATGATTTCCTAGATTAGACTTTCTGCATGCTGGATAGGAAATCTTGCGGCTCAAAGATAAAACAGTTCTAAGTGGTAGTAATTCCTTTCTTTGTAACCCAAGATTGACTTGCTCCTTATCAGGGAGAACCTTAAATTGTTTCAAACAGAAAGCAGAGGTAGTTAGTGGATCTCTTAGATCAAAGGGTAGCCTAGGTCTGCACACGGGGGCCAAGTGCCTGGTAGCCAAACTGGTAAGTGCTGACTCCTGCAACAGGATACATTCTGAGCAGACTGTAGATTTAAGCTTCTGAACAAGAACAGCCTGAAAAAATACATTTTGTACATTGTTAGTTTTAGATTTTTCCAAATACTCCACCTAAGGGTTCAGTTTTGAAATCCTTGAGAGGCAGCAGCTTCCTTAACTGGGCTATCCCTTCATATAAATTTCTTAATGCTTAATTGCTTGTTAGGCAAGTGAGTGAATTGTATGCACTGAGATTCTACCTCTAATGATGTTGCTTTCTATCATTTTAATTACGTATATTTTCATTTCATATGTTGTATCATTTTTTGTTGAATAAACAACAGAAATGTTAATATGCTTAACTCACTGATAATAAACAGCTCCCATGGAAGCACAGCCAACCTGGCACATGTACCTGCCAACGGATATAAAAGCACTGTTTGTGTTTGTACGTATCCTGTTGGGTCTGGCATCCAAGAGCTGCAATATTTAGTGTTTCTTGACAGATCACCAGGGAGATTTAACTCACCTACCAGCTACTACTACTGTCGTTACGCTCATTCCTCTCCCAGTTTCAGAAGCTGAACGGACCGATTGTACGAAGTAGCTTAGGGTATTGCTAGACTAACTTTAGATATCGTACACTCCTTTCCAGCTTCCCTGCTTCCTATTGTTCTCCTTCACAGACTTCACTACAGTCAGCAAAAGGGAACAATTTACTTCAGCTGTGCCACTGCAAAGCAGGTTTAAACAAAGGGACTTTGCTTAGGAGTGGCTGATGTGGTCACATAACCTCTCTTCTTAACTACAGTGTCAGGACAGTAACCTCAGTGACAGAAGTAGACTAGTAGTGCTGAACTGGTTGAGGTTATATCGCCATATGTCTATGTCAGCACTAATTAACATGCATTTTATGTGGTTCATTTGCCACATAAAACCAGCAGAAGACACAGTGATATTTTCTTTAAGGTGGTCTAAAGAAAAGCTGTAAGTTTGCCCCTCTCTTATCAACCGAGCTAGTTAAACTGGAAAAGATTGAGGAAAAAGCCACGTGGATGATCAAAGGTACAGAATGACCTCCATAAAAGCAAGCTATGAGTCTTTGGAAAAAGGCTTTGAAGGAGGAAGTGACAGAGGTCCATAAAATGATGGAGTAGGTAGGAATCAATTGTTTGTTGCTCTTTACATTATAAGGGCCAGAAAGTATTAGATGAAGCTAGTAAGGTGCATGTTAATAATCAACAAAAGGAGGTGATTCTTCACTTGACAAGCTGTAGAAGCCCTTGTTACTGGATGTTCTACACGTTAAAATTTTGAATGAGTTAAAAGGAGTATGGACAAGTCCATGTGTAAGGAATCCATTGTTGGTTACTAAAATGTGCAGACTTCACACGCAGCTCAGGAAGCTCTTTATCAAAAAAATAACATTCTGGGGAAATATCATCTATACTGGGCCACTGATCATCGAGAGCCCACTTTCAGGCACAAGATAAAGAACTAGAAGTAGCATTGGTTTTACACACAAAGGCTGCTTTTATCTTAAATATAGTCTATATTTTTATTCTGACCCTCTTTTAATGAATTTTAGGTAGCTGACTACCCCTTATCCATGGACATTATATCTACTTCACTTCTTGACTAGGAGAGTTTTTTGGGGGATTGAAAGCCAAAGAAACATCTGATATAAGCAATTTTTCAATTGCTAAGTTAAATGCATCACTTTGCTTGTTTAATAGTGTAGACAACATCTTATGACTTACTGTCTGCATGATAGTTCACATGTCTGCATGATTATTCACAAATGAAGACCTGGTCTAGCCAGGAACTAGTTGTTGGAACAACTTCCTGGAACAATAATAGAAATTCAGAGGGCATTGGCCTATGTGGATCACAGAACAGTTGGGAGAAGGCAATTTTTTATTCATCTGATTAAGTAATTTTTTTCTGGAGTCATAATGCTACTGTTCAGACCCATGTTTACTTTGATGTTAATCTCCTTTTGTTCCACTTTTCATTACCATGATCTTAAAAAGATTTTAAACCCACCCTGCAAAGATTTCCCTGAGACCATGTTCTTTAAAGAAATATGCCACAGTACTGGAAATAAGAAGGGGTTTGAATTCTCATTTCAGCTTTGTGACTGATTCGCATGACGTTGAACAGATCACATAAATCTGTGCTGTCTCTAAATAGAACACATCAGCAGTCTTATAGGAGTGCTCTTTAAGTAAAGCATGTAAAATTCTGTGAAGACTCAAATTATGATTTATTGATGTTTTTGAAATACTGCTCTAGGGATGGAAAACCCATGCTAATAAGTCTTGGGTGTGTAGAACGAGTTATGTTCTGTGGTTTGCTGATCTTTTGTACAGATCAGAGTACGTGGGATGGAAGCGTATCTATGTGCAGAGGGAGTTTATTCCTTCTGCATGTTTCTCATGGTGCTTCATGAAGAACGAATGTCTGCTTTCACCTAGTTCCACAAGAACGCCTGTTTAGGGCTTCTGCGGAACTCAAAAGGGGCACTGTTGTTTATTTTACATACATTACAGTTGTACTTTGAGCCCTGCCAAGACGCAGCTGCTTCCCCCGGCCTACCTGCCTGGCAGGTGATGCTGTGCCGTAGCCTGGGATGCGGTTTCCCTAGACGTGGCTATGAGGATGCTCTGAGCTTCTTCTCTGCAGGAACTGCAGCACATCCAGGAGGAAGAAGGTGATGGGCACCTGGGTATTGATCAGACATACGTGTGACACATTGTGTGGTCAAATCTGGGATCTGAGCAGCTCTATATTTTTACAGGTGAGGCATAAACTGGAGAGAAGTTAAATAACAGATGATTCAAAGAGCCCCTGCCCTAAAGCACCTCTGGGTATTGCAAATTGAATGCTCTGAGATAGGCAGAAGTTATTTCCTTTTATTAGATGCTTCTAGTAAATTTTTTCCTTGGAGATATTTTCTGTGGAAGCCCAAAGTCAGGAAATTTGTGTAGCAAAATGTTTTTTTTGCAGTTTCTAGTAGTGAAGTCACACATATTTATAGCGTTATCATCTAAGAATCCCAAGTAGCCAGTACTAATTGCGAAGAGGGGGAAGATACTCCTCATTTTATTGAGGAAATGGAACCATGGTGATTTAAAGGGACTTTCCCTGAATCATAAATAACTTAATGCAGAGCTAGAAATTGAGCCCAGACCTCCTGACATTTGATTCACTGTCTGTCACGTGACCATCTAAATATCAAAAATGCACACAATGCTCTACGGCTCAGTCTCCACCTTAGTTTTCGGTGCTACAGCTCAGTTCCTCTAAACTTTCCCCTTTCACTCATGTTAGCAAAAAGACGCACATTTGCCATTTGTCTCAATAGTTGGTAGAACTGCTTTCCATACAGATGCCGATTTCCTCTCCATTCACATGCTTCTCATCCTAGTATTAGAAGGCCAGCCTGTGTCAGCAAGGGCCCGTTTAAATTAGAAACCAAGTAACGTTTCAGGGATGCCTTGGGCTGTCTGTGGAGAGGGTTCTTCTCAACCTTTGCCAGTTACAACTTGGTGGTCCTGCCAATCCTTGCTGAGTTTCAAAACAGAAGTTGCTCAAGCCTGAGCAGCGCTGTTAGCCCCGCAGAGGCGGCTGGACAGCTGCTGAGCTGGGACAGAGCAAGGGCACAATTCACCAGACCGTGCGGAGGGACAGGGGAGTGGCACTGTCCTAATTGGTAACATTCCCCCTCTGTAAGACTTCTCCTGATATTTATTTAATAAGCCCAGGCTCATAAAGTCTAAACGATTTAAGCAATCAAGTGGTAGCTGATGTGTATATGGAGATGACATGCAGCCAGACTAAGCGAAGGGTGAAATGCTTAATTTCTGACTTCACAAAGCTTCGTCTGGCAGTTGCAGATGAAATAATAACTCAGCCAGCTGTGCCCAAGAGTGGAATATATGTTGTGCGCACCTCAGGAGCTGTATGTCCGGCCAAGTCTGTGCAGCCACAGCTCCCGTTTAAGTGTGCATGACCACTGTGCTGGCGTGGTCTTTTTTCAGCTGCTGTGGAAAAGTCTCAGTTGCTGCCTGTGAGCTATATTCATGACCTCCAGTCTGATGTCTCCTGCCAGTGGCTACAAAAATCAGGGATGTGGTATTGCTCTGTTCTCAGAGGGTCAAAAGGCGGGTTCCGCAGAACTGGCTGAAACATGCCAGCATTTCCACATCCCAGCAACAGATGTTTGTAAATAGGCACGCCTTCACGCGTAGAAAGGAGTAAGCATCTAGAGACTGCTGACTATGAAGGTTTGTTCGTTCTTTTCTGTATTTTAGCATTACATGGTGGGGAAAAGCATAATTACATTCATTAGCATTTAATTCAGAATGATTTCCAACGTGTAGTGGAGCAGGGACACATGGTGGATGTTAAACTTGCATTGATGGGATGAAGAGGTTTGAGGTTCAAACCAGAAATGCGACTCCTTGGAGTGGATGTGGGACAAGGGAGTGAAAATTAATTTTGATGAACCTGATCTTCAGCAAAATCCAGTCATGGGGAGATGGCTTTTGTTAAAAAGGAAGAACATCAAAAGGTGTGATGTTCCTTCTCAAGAAATATAAAAGAAGCATTATCTCTATTTCAGGCCATCTTTAAAATACACAAATGAAAGGCAGTGCAGAAGAGGAGAGTATTTGTGCTGCTTGTGCTGCCTGTTTTCTCATTAATGGTCTTTTTCGTGTGAGTGATCGTTTACCATATTTGATTCAGAGATCCAGTCTGCATAGTTTTAGAGTAACTTTAATGTTATTTTGATAACTTTTGCTTATCAGCCTGAGGTAAATTGGTTGTTAGTGTATTCGTAAACAGTTCAGCCTGATTACATTGATCTAAGCACTAATTTTACAGCTTTGCCTGTGGTGCCATTACAATAATTGAGCGAGCAAGCAAGCAGGCACCCTGCACATACCTCTCTCTCAGGATTGTGATTTACTGCCTCTATCTGCTGCCTTTTACAGCTGTGTGCTGGCTAATATCCCTGCCTTGCTGGTGAGCTTGTTTCAGCCCTGTGATGCTAAATCCATAGGGTGGAATCTGACTTTGCCACCAGACTGAAGAATGGTCTGCAGCTTTTGTAAAGTTGTCTTCTCATCTTCCCTTGTGCTTAGAAAAACAAACTGGGTCCTAGCATGGGGACACATTCTTTCCTTTTGACCTGCTTCCTTTTGACTAGTCTTTGGTTTTTGACCATTCTCCAAGGTCTGTCTTGTGAACTTTACTGTAAATTATTATTTTTGACAGTTACGATAGTGATATTCCACCCTCCCACAGTATTCTCTGACCCACAGGTATCCAAATGCACAGATATGCCTAAAATGTCACAAAAGAATGCAAATGATATATCGCTACAAATTAGTTCAGAAAAACAATGTAAGCAGAGTACAGTATCTCGAGGAGAAATGACAAGCACTGCTGATTAGAGTATTTACAGAGAGAAGGAGTTTCTGAGCTATGTTCAACACATAATTTTGTCTGATTGTGGAGTCAGTGCATTAAAATAGTACAAAGTAACAACTTGCCTTTTTCTGTAAGCTACCAAGATGCATACAGAGATGGGTTCAGCTACTGAATCAACAAGATATTGGCTGTTGGGATGGAGGGCTGAGAGGTGAATGAAGAAGGTGGGACAGCTACAAGAGTTAAGCATCTGAAAAAGCATCTCCTGAAAAGCATCTGGTGGTAGTGGGTCTGGTGGAGGCTGAAGATTTGATTCTGTTTTGCTTCCCAACAAAAGGAAAAAGGGACCATGTGTCACCCTTGTTGATATCAGCTTACAGTACTTGGTGCATGAGAGAGAATGGATTCAGAGCTCTATCGTTATCTCCTTTTTCTTCTCACTAGTTCCTATTTAAGAAGTATAGAAGTATCATAGAATCATAGAATAGTTTGTGTTGGAAGGGACCTCTAAGGATCCTCTAGTCCCTGCAGTGACATCTTCAACCTGATCAGGTTGCTCAGGGCCCTGTCCAGCCACACCTTGAATGATTCCAGGAACGGGGCATCTCTGACTTTGGGCAACCTGTCCCAGTGTTCCACCACCCTCTTCATGAAAAAAATTCTTCCTTAACCCTACAAAGGTTCACATATTAATTTTTTTTTCAGGTGGAACTTGCAGAAATTTGCACAAAGAGTGAACGTTATATTGGCACAGAAGGTGGAGGAATGGACCAGTCAATCTCTTTTCTGGCAGAAGAAGGAACTGTATGTGGATCTTTGTAATCTAAACTAACAACATAATATTAATTTATGTAAACAAAAATATGTTCATATATATCTAGCAGAAAGACAAAAAACTGGAATAACTAGTAAGTAGTATAATCACTATTGGTATGCAAATGAAAAAAATCTGTGTATAAAACTGGGTACAGTTCAGTATGACAAGTTTGAGGGAATAACACGATGGAAATGAGCAATGGCAAGAAGAAAGAAGTGGAAGGAAAGATATGATAAAAGATGCGCTCTAGAAGAGCACCAGGTTCCACACTCTGTGGCTAATTCATCACTAAACTTAGAATATTTCCCATATAATGAAATCTGAGTGGTCGGTATGCCTTGTATTCAGTGTAAATGAGATAATTATTACAAAAATGCTTTCTTGAAACTTCTTATAACCAAACAGTTCTAGGAGGTTTTGCCAGGTCCAGTTACAAAGACAATGGAGATTTTTGTCCCCAGTTTTGCTAATTCCAGACAATTCTGTGGCTGGATTCTGATGTAGAAGGCATTTTGCTGTCTTAAAACATCGTAACAGAAGGCTGACTAGCAATGATTACAAGACCTGCCAAGTTATTGATGAATGCTTGTAGTGGAATTTACAGCAGAGTTCATCAGCTGTCCCAGAAGGTGCAGAGCACTGTGAATGGTCAAACTCAAAATCTGCCAAAATGCTTTTATTTAGATTAATGTGGTGTTTCTTAACAACCTTTGCTTATAATTGTGATATTACATCTCTACAGCTTTTGTACCTTAATGCCGTATCTTGGAGGAGCTTATACAGAAAATAAGCTGCTTCCTCGCTTTACACCATTTAAATCCATCATAAGACACAAGCATTTTTAATTTCACATCACCTGTACCTGCTCTACAGTTTCCCTTCACCCTTACATTGTTATTAGTAAACACACAGGTACGTGAATACTGAAGGAAGCATTCACGCTTTCCTGGAATACAAGTAGTTTATTATAGAGGTGGAGGCTTTTCTGACATATAGAGGTGGTGATCAAAAAGGCAAAGAAAACGTTTGAAAATATTAGAAAAGAAACTTTGAACAAACCAGACAATATCCTTCTTTCAACGTACCTGCAGCTGAATGGAATTCTGGCTGCCCGTCTCAAAGAAAAATCTCCTAGAACAGGAAAAGTACAGTAAAGGATACTGAGGCTGATCAAAGCTATGTTTTTATATGAGCACTGACTGAGTAATTTAAAACTTTCTAGCTTGGAAAACAAGTGTCTTTGGAGGTGATATTTTTAAGTTCTGTAAAACCGCTAAATGGGTAGGGTAAGGTAAATTGAGGATTCAGTGTTTTCATAACCAGAGAATGAGTAGAAGCACAATGTCGTTAGCAAGCAGCTTGTTAAAAACAAACCAGGAAGTTTGTGTGGGCCTTTTTTGTCCTCCAAAACATCCATTGTTAAACTGAGAAACACTGTATATTGTGGGAGGCAAGAGTATTAAAAGGTTTCAAAAAAGACCTTCTTGGATACTCTGATAGAGAATAAGTGTATTTGTAGCTTACACATTCCAGTGTAAATATAACCTCCATAAGCTTTGCTAATGTGAAGCTGGAAAAACATACCCCCCCAAAAAGATTGCTTTGTATGTGTCATATGTTCCCTCTAAATGTTCTGATAGCAGCCATAAATGGACAAGGACACTGGACCAGCTTAGTGGTGCATTCTGATCCAATGTGGCAGTTCTTAAATGGTATATTGAAATGTAAGCAGGCTTGGTCTGTCTTGATAGTAATTTTGTGATGTCGTCCAGAATCTCAATGGCAGCGAGTAACACACATGCTGTACATAATGTACAAGCAGATTTGTCGTTGTTTATTTAGCATTCTAGCTGCTCAAGGAACTCTCTGAGGGTGAGCAATGCCAAAACCAGTAAGACGTCCCTGCTTGCAGAGTTGCAGTCTATTCTGAGAAGCCAAAGCAGGGCACATGATTTACAACTTATCCCAATGAAAAACCAGATGTGAATGTAATCTCTTGATTACATTACATCCCGAATTATTTAATTAATGGATGCCTAGCTTATTCCATGAAAAGGTCACAAAATGTTGGAAACATCTTAGCCTGTGTAAGGCATCCATTAGGCAAGACAACCTCATGTCAGAAGGAAGAAAACAGTAACTACATTTATATAGAGAGAGTTTTATTTTGTTTCTCTGTTTGATTGTCCATTGTAACATGATCACTGTCTCCGGTCAGTCCTGAGATTTTGGTACCGTTACGTACCTGAGGGAACAAATCTTGATTAAGTGGAAAATTGGAAAACTAGGAGGGAGTAATGCAGTGAATGGACATTGGTAAAGAGGGAGGGAACCTGAAGCTCCTTGTTTCTAGTGGCACGCATAATAGCTTCAGCCAGGCCTGGTGCTTTTCTGTAGATCAAAGGAAAACTGTTGTCTTAAACAGGCAAGAAAAATAGGTTGGGTGGGGTTCTGTGAAATGCTGAAAAAAACCATAGACTTAATGGAAACATTTTAAAATCCAGCTACAAGGGAAAGGTTTGAAATGCATGTGTAACTTGGCCAATGAGGTTAAACCTCGTTTCTCGCTGTTTCGTGTCAGTTTTCTTTCCTTAACTGTCCCTGGATTTTCAAGAGAAAGAGCATGCAAATTTGCATTTGATTTATAGAACTAAGTGCACTGTTAGCCAGTAGTAAATTAAAACTAACCATTCATTTTTCTTTCAATAGGCCAAGTTGATAGAGTTCAGTCCTCTGAGGGCAACTGATGTTAGACTTCCAAGTGGAGCAGCGTTTGTTATTGCTAACAGTTGTGTTGAAATGAATAAAGCAGCAACTTCTCATTACAATATTAGGGTAATGGAGTGTCGTCTGGCTACAAAGGTAACGTATGGCTTATGTCAAACTCTAATGAAACCTTCATCTAAATATGTGCTTTTTTCCACTTCTAACCAAGTATGTCTTTGACACCTGGCTAGGTGCTACTTTAAGTAGCATTTTTCTTTCCAGAACCAGACACCTCCATCTCTGCAGAAATTCACATTCCTGCTGAGTTTAGTGGAAGTGCAGGACTGTGCCCTTATATAGAAGGTTATGTGATTTAGTTCTAGTCAACGTATTTTGTATTACATTTCAATGGAGGAAATAAGTCTAATTTTCAGCAAAAAATATTCTCAGTTATTAAGATAGACTGTTTCTAATTAAAGCTGAATAATGACTAATGGAAAGCAGTCAGTGTGGTCACATGTTTATATGTGTATATGGCAGTAGATGCGTATTTTCTAGGATTTAGAGGACATCAAAGCTACTAGTTGGAGGCCTGGAAGTAATATTGGAAATGCTGAATAGCAGCCTGTATGTCAGTGTGAAGTTTAAAAACAGGCTTGAACCAAACCCCAACATTTAGGCTGCTTTTTGAGATTACAGCTTGCAATTATCTTTAACATGTATGGAATTCAAACATTAAAAAGTCTATGTTCCACTTTAATTCTGGATTTTGTAGAGCAAACATTTAGGAATACGTAGAGATAGGGTTTAATTTGAGTTTGTTGTGATAATATGGTGGATTTTTCTTTGATTAGATTAAGTGAGGAGTAAGCATAAAGATTCACTGCAGTTATACCCAACATAGTGTGCTCTGTGAAAGAATGGTACTTAGACCACAAAATCCAGAGGAAAGTTTTAAAAACTGCAGCGTGGAACTCCGTGCACAAATCTATTTGGCCAAAACCTAAGCAATACTCAGAACTACTGAGCTGAGTTGAGCGGATACTAACAAAATGTAATATTAGTTGCTGTGTTTTCTTTTTTGAGGAGGGAAGGTAAACTTCAGATGACATTTTAAATGGGCTTTAAAGCATTTTAGGTGTTTATAAGATATGGCAAAAAATAAGATAATCAATGACTATAGTCAAAGGTGTTGTCACTGAAGTTAATAAAAAGATTCCTAGGCCATTAAGAATATAAAGATAAGGACCTGCCTGTATGTTGCTTCTGGTGTAACTGATAAACCTCTAATTAAGGATAGTTAATTGACTAAGGACATACTTAAGATGAGCTTTTTTGCATAACGAAGAGAACCTTCACCAATGATATATTCTAAAAGGCGAACTAGAATGGGTGCATGAAGTTGTAGACCTTTTAAAGTGTTGTTCCATGTACCAGATTATGTGAATTGAATCAGTTTTCTAAGCTGCTTTAACCTATTGGTCTTGCGCAGTAAATGGAAAATGTGGTAAGGAAAGACAATTATTTTTTTCCACTCCTGTTAGCTATGATGCAATCTCTAAAAAGGTACCTACCTTTAGCAGATGCTTGATTTTAAGGAGACTAACAACATACACCTGTCTATTTTTAAACATACGCTACCCAGATGGAAAGTTGGACACACTATAAAAATATATTGAGCCAGGAAAAGACTGTCTTTAGGAACAGGTCACAGCAGGGTGAAGGAAGGCAGGTATGTAAGTGGAAGCAGGGAAGTCTTTTAAGCACCATTAAGCTGATGGAGCTATGAAATAACATGCTGGGCCTCGCAATAATGCTTCGGAAGAAATTCACATTGGTAAGTGCCTTAGGATAGGCTTTTTCTTCCTCCCTTCCTGCTTTATGTTATGATTGAATTTCATGCTGTTTGCAGAAAGTTCTTTGTAAGCAAAGATGCCAGCACAATACATCCCTCCTGGCATAAGCGCAGAACATTCTGATGTCAGTCTGTTCCTACAGAAAGCAAGTTCTTGATCATGCTCGCAAAATTGTCTTTTTCAGGTTCTGTTCCTTTCCCTTCCCTTCTGGACAGTCATTCTTTTGCTTGCTGGGTTTTTTTTTTCCTTTTTTTCCTCTATTCTCATTTTCTGCGTGCTTTCCTGTACTCAATTAAAAAGTATGTTTAAAGGCGCTTATGCTCTGCAGAACACTCACAATTCCGAAGGAAATGAACTTGTACTTTATACTTCAGAAAACTTGCACAGTAGGTGCTGCAAGATGAATACGAACATTCGTGAATGCTGTGCTCTCCCCTGCTTCACTGCGTGTGGTTTGCGTCGCTGTCAGCTATAGAGCAGTGCCAAGAACGTTTGCAACTGGAATGCCATACAGTTAATCAACTAGTGTTTGTAAAACGTGGAAAGATGCTCAGATGACATTGTAGAAATGTAAAGTCTAGAAAAGTGATGTTGCTATACAAGGGCCAAGTATTCCTATACTTAGTCTCAGACTTTATTTTATTTGTCCCATTATTTACTAAGTATGTTTTCCTCTCAGTTACTTGCAGTTCTCCAGTGTTCCTATGTTGAACAATAAAGGACAATAAGGCCTACAGATGCTATATCCTGGCACTTAAAAGCCAGCTGGATGATGTCCATATCTTTAATCCATCCTGTCACAGAACATCAAGAAAGCATCCAACTGTACGATCAGTATTGGGATTGCTTTTGCACATTAAATAGATGGGATGTTTTTTCCCGTTTCTGTTCTATGTCCCTTACAATATGGGCAGCAAGATTGTTTTCAAACCCCATTTCTGTTTACCCATAACATTTTTCCAGTGCTATTACAACTGAAACTTTGCTGTAAGCAGTATAGACCTTTCCAACAAAGCCCTACACGCTAGCGTGATGGGGTCACTTTCTATTTGGAACATTTGACCTGTAAGGCCCTATTGTATTTAGCTCACCTAAAATATAACATTTTCCTCCAAGTTGAGATATGAGAACAGATGTGACAATACACATATTTCCACAGGGGATTATTTATTAAAAAAGGAAGTAAAAAAAATTTGTTGCCTTATAGAACATTATTTTTTAAAAAAATCTTAGTTCTGCTTAACTTCTGGTAATAAAGACTAGGGGATGCTGAACATTAGGATTATAGTAGGATGATAAAAACTTCCATTCATTTAGCATCCTGAAGCAGATTTAAGAGCATGGTTGCAAACATGCATGAACCTAAGGGATATTGAGTACGTAAGTGAAACAAATGAATCAAGAATTATTGTAAGTTATCAGTAAGTAAGCTAAACTACAATTACCTAAAAACTCTGGAGTTCTAGGGACTCAGAGTCTTTGCAAAGCAGGCCAGATTTGATTTAATAAGTCTTTTACAAGAAAAGTTTCTCACCTTGCTTTCTGCATTAGCCATTAGACACGGCTGCTTCTTTCTCTACCACTGAATATACAAAACTGTGTTTTAGATGGCGACAGAGTCATATGATTAGGATTTCAATTGGATATTTATTTGTTCTGCTCAACTAAGCCTCACATAAGTCTTAGCGAGTCACTAGATGGCACCAAAAGTAGTTAATTTTTATATACTGTAATAAAGCAAAACTGGAAAAGCCCCTGCAAAGGCACTGTTGAAGGAGAGCTGAAGGGTGAGAATCTATAGCAGATCGTTGGGCAGCAGATCTTCTGCTTAAATTTCATGCTATGACTTTGCACAAAGCAAAGCAAATGCTTTTCAGACATGTATGCAAATCCCATGATATTTTTAATGCAGGAAGTTAAATGGGTTTTCTGAGTTGAGACTTAAATGATTTCAAATCAATCTCTCTCAAACCCAGTGTTTATTGAAAAGAATAACAGAACACAGTGGGTAAAATCTTCACCCTTTTGATAAGAGGTTTTAACACTGATTTGAGTAGGAAAAGGATTTCATTCCCTGGTCTGGCTGCTTTGGTTTAAATGCTTTGCAAATGTACAGCCTCATCTGGCATACTCAGAAGCTTAATCTCCACTTAAATGGTGCAGAATTGGAAGTACGTCACATACTTACAGTAGAACACTGTTAGCATGTACCTGCTAATCTGTTGAAATTAAAGGTGGCATGCCAGTACGATCCCATAGTGACTACTTAATTAATATTCTTCTATAATTAATAACGTTAAAAATATTCCACTTTATGAGGAAAGCTCAACCATTTTCACTAGGCACACGAGAGCATTGACACATGCAGAAACTTTCCAGAGAACAGCCTCTCTGACATATTTCCTTTTAGGATTAGAGTGTGTTGATGTAACTACAATCAATTGCCAAGACATCACAAAGACACAAAGCATGACATAATTGTCTGGAGCAGCAAAACCAGATATATCTAGAACTAATTAACATCATAGAAATCATATAGGAATGGAGCAGATTCTAACACGTCATAAACTTCCTGTAAGGCTCAAAAATTCCTTTAAATTGGATGTTAAAAGAATGTACTTAAAATTTACTTTAAACTTAGAGATTGAGAAAGGTTACAGTTAATTCTCCCAGACAAATCATATGCCTACTTTCATATTTTTCAGGCTACTATAAGAAAAGGTTTTAATTACAACCTCAAACATTTGTAAGAAAACTCTAGGAGCATATTGGAAAGGCGGAACAACTTTAAACATTAGAGCAAATTCTAATAGTGCAGAAGCAGACTCTTAGGGACTTTTAGTGTCACAATACCATAGCATCTGTATAAGCAATTGCCTGAATATGGTTGTAAATAATAAGTGCTTAAAGTAACAACATCCATGGAAAAGGATAAAATGCATTGTGATATCCCACACTCCTTCCCTGGAGGTGATTAAGGTGGGGGTGGATGAGGTGCTAAGGGGCATGGGTTAGAGATTGGTGGGAATGGTTGGACTCGATGATCCGGTGGGTCTCTTCCAACCTGGTGATTCTATGATTCTATGAAATAACCCAGTAAGGCTTTTACAGACAACATCTGATCAGGGGAAGAATATCTGTTATTTGCAGACCTTTTTTCATAAGTAAGTATAATGATTATCTGCTGTGTACTGACAGAAAATAGCTTCTGATAGTTCTCAGTTAAGAAGTGAAACAAGCAAATGGGTCTTAAAGGTGCTTATAGATAATTATTTGTCTATATTTGTCTATTTTCTGTTTCATTTTTTGAATTTTAGCTTCTCTCAAAGTCAAAAGGCTTGGACTGGAAAAAAATGTTGAGACTCTGTGATGTGCAAATCAATCTAGGAGTTAGCCTAGAGGAAATGCTGACCATTGTCGAGGAGGTATTACATCCTGAGCCTTACAGCACAGAGGAAATTTGTAAATACCTGGGAATTAGCCTGGAGGAGCTCTGCTCTCAGATCCTGAGTCAAAACACGCAAGATGGTAAGTATATATAAAATGGTGGGGTTTAGTGTACAATGTTTGTATTATATAATAAGTTTTATGCATTAATAAGTATTGCAAGTGGAAGTCTTGCCAGAACACTTCCCCAGATCTTGAGTGGTGGCTTTCATTCTAACTTTTAACTTAAAATAGAACAAAACTTTCATTGTGAGAGAATTGTTTGTAAAATGGTAAAAGTAGCAGATCACTTCCTAGTTTAGATTAGCCTGTGCTGGTTTAGTGTCATCTCCAAATAACGCAGATTTTATTTTAAGGAAAGGTCTACACTAGGTTTCCTTTCTAGGCAACAGCTTTTACAAAACCAAACGCTTCAGATGGTTACAGCATCATTAAAGTGAATCCTATTTGTTCTCCCTTAAGTGGCGTTAAAGATAGATGGAGATGATGTTTCTGTTTTTTAATTGATAAATACACATTTGCTTCATAAAACGTGCACTGGGCAGCAAGTCATACAGGTACCTCCTGAGAAAGAAATTTCTGTCACTGTATTTATTTTGTTTTTCTTTAAGAGAATGTTGGTGGAGATGAACAATTTACTATTTAACGTATTTCTTATGTATTATCATTTATGATTATACCACGTAGTCATGCGCATTGGCATGCATGGAAAGGATCCTTAATGCATATAGTAGGGTTGCTAATAACAGTGAATAGTAGAGCATTTATTAAATAATTAATAACAAGTTTCTGATTGAGATCGGAATCTTTCTATAAGAACTTAAAATAATCCCTGCATCCTTGTTTGCATTTAGTGGCCGTAATACTTCTACTGTTTTGTATCCTTGCCAGTCTTTCCCAACACTCCTTTCAAGGGAGTATATATTCAATGTATATAAATCAGTAACGTATTTATGGATATCGATGCTTATATTTAAATAATCTGTGTATCTGGAATGATTGTAAATTGCATATATTGACCAAGAATGAAGTCCTGAATCTGTAAACTGTTTTGCACCCCAGTGGTGTCAGGGAGCCTGAAACTGTTTTGTTGTTTAATGACACCGCCAGAGGGTGCCAGCATGGAATATGGTGTCTTTATCCAGCTTTTTATCTCCTCTGTGCTGTATGTACGTGAGGAATATACTGAGCCACTCACCTGCTGGTTGCATTGTTTTCATAGGAAACTATAATGTAAATATTTTATGCTGTCCCCTCACTCTCCCATTCCTCAATCAATACCAACCTATTAACTTACAGATATTTAAACTCCTTATACCTGGTTTATGAAACAAAATTCTACAGTTCTTTAGAACAGAATTGTTTATACAGGTTATTTCAATTTTTTTTTTCAAAACCGAAGTCTGGATAAAAAGTTTAAACGTGAAAGCTATAGAAGAAACTCAAAGGAAATGTTATACCGTGGCTCTGAATAGCATTTGCAGATGTTTGCTGAACAGAATCTCTTGAACTTGCATGACCATGATTTCCTTTGATAAGGCCAATTAAAATGGGTTATGCTGAAGGCCTCTTTGTGCATATAATGTGATATAGAATTAAGTAACAGATTTCTGTAAAACAATACGCGAAGAAGAAACAAGGCAGACACAAAGAAGGAATCTAAACCCACTATTTGTTTTTGTTGCACACTAAACAAATTACATTTTATGTTGGCTTTGGAAAAGCAGAGGCTCTTTGACAAAAATATTTTTCCTATTTCCCCTCTGCTTTCCCACTATGTTTTAATGACAATGCTTGGCTTCTTCATTGGAGAGAAAACATACCGACAAATAAGTAAACTCTACAGAGAATTTCAGAATGTTGCTGAAGTTTTTGCTTAACATGAGGAAGGAACTATAATATTTAGTCTTTCTTTCTTCCTTTGTACACATTTTATCAACTTTTCTGATAAAATACTATACTGTTAAGGGTAAGTTATTTGCATGAGAATGACTATTTAGATAATTTACTAGGTGCTGAGTTTTCTGTGTGGCTGAATATAAACTGTCAGTAGTTTGACTTTTTTGTATTATCCAGTGATAGTTACAAATAATGTTTTGTACTGGCTTTGTACCTGATGTTTAAGGATCTGAAAGTGCTACGTAAGTATTATTTTAGCCTTAAGTCTAGCTCCCCCACCTCTACTCCTCCAGTGATGTTAGTTTATACTCACATAAAATTTTATGGGTGTATAAGGCGTATCAGATGAAAATTCCACATCCCAAATAAAAATGGTATGGATGGGCTTTGGACAAGTCCTGGGCCAGGTCTAGAAGCACAGAGCAACTTATCGTTCCTTTTTGAGGCAGTTACTCAAGGATTTCTGCAGTTCCCCACTGCACATCCCGCTTGTTACCCAGGTTTGGAGAAGTATGGATGGTGCATAGTGGCTTTCTAAACTTCTTGTGGTTGTTCCTTGGACAACTCAAAATCCTGAATTTAAATCCCCTTTGCAAATGTTTGCACAGAGATTGCACTTGTGGCTTCTGAACATCACTAGAAAAAATAATATTTATTACTTTATAAGGTGCACTATGCTATAATTTTGGGCTGGACTAGAGTGCTTCACATGCCAATTAATGTGTGGTGATTGTGAGACATTAAGTCTTTTTAAGCTTCATCACAAAAGGATACATTGTAAAACTGTGTATTCCTTCAATCAAGTTTTTTTTTCTTAAATGAGGTGTTTTAAAATCCATTTTGCCTTTTCATGGATAAAATTATAATCTAATTTTGACATTTAAACCTGGGAATGAAATCGCCGTGGGAAGAGAAGCCACCCACTTGGCGCATGGATTGGGCTGTTTAACTGCTCTCCTATCTGCCCAGCGGAAAGAATTCTAAATCTGTGCTGTAGCTTCAGTGAGTGGTGCTTGAATAGCCTTTCTTTGCCACTGCCAAGTACAATAATTTGTATTGATGGTGATCTGAGTGGAAGAACAGTTCCAGCTTTATTTGTACAGACAGAGGTATGATAAGGTGGACTCTCAGAAGTGCCTTTGTCATACATGAACAGAAGTCACCTTCAAATTAGCAGATCTAAGAGTGCTTCCCAGCTTGAGGGTCCAAATGCCTACTCTAGCCTCAGCCTGATCGATGTCATAGAATCATAGAATCACCAGGTTGGAAGAGACCCATCGGATCATCGAGTCCAACCATTCCTATCAAACACTAAACCATGTCCCTCAGGACCTCGTCTACTCGTGCCTTAAACACCTCCAGGGAAGGTGAATCAACCNCACTCTTCTCTGGACTCGCTCCAGAGCCTCAACATCCTTCTTATGGTGAGGGAGAAACTTGGGAATGTACCATCCCCTACAGCAAAACCCTAGTTTACTCAGGATGAGCCCCAGAAAGGTGCCCACTCCAGGCAGATCCCATGCAGCTACCTGGAGGGCGCAGCCCTTTGAGGTGTGCCACAGGTTGGTTAGGTCTAGGCACTTAATGGTCTAGGTCAGTTGGAAAAGCCTTGCTAAAGCTCACATTCTTCTGGAAGAAAAATCACTTTAAACCAGTAGTTATAATAATCTTGAAGCAGGTGTCTGCTAAATGGGTCACTGAATCCAGCAATGACTCGTCCCCCTGTTTATTTTCAGAAAGGCAGATTGCAAACAGTTACTTGAGCAGTCCCAGCAGAATAACTGTTCCCCACTTCGAGCAGGGGGTTCACAATCTGGCTCAAATTAAAGCCATCTGGCAGCATTTTCTTATGTACATTATAAACCAGAAACCTTCACCCTCTTCATGTTCAATCAGCAGGATGCCTAACAGAGAAGAGTACTATTCCATATGAGTAATGGTGGTAGAAACTGTCCCCTACATGATTTTGCGTCGATGAGTTTTTCCTGTTGTGAATTTCTAACAGTCCCATCAGCCATGTGTAGCTCATTAATCTACAGTGAAACGTATCTTAAGAAGCTGCCAAAGCAACTAGAAAAAACCATATAGCTTGAAGGGGCTGGGCTTTAGCAAGAGGTCAGATAGAATTGTGCAGGAAGCCTCTAAAGAAAGGAATCTGCTGAAGCTGAAGTTGTAACTAATAGTGAGAGTTACTGAGAAGCCACCATGTTTGACTATAAATTTTTAAAAAACCAACCCTGTAAAGGGAGTGGACAGGTTTGTACAATTTTTGTGAAGCTAGGATTAAAAATAAGACCATACAATTGAAAATACAAAGTAAACTTATCCATTATATTTAATTGACCCACACCCCAGGATTTTTGTTTGTTTGTAAGAGATTTTACATGGATTTTGGACAGACTTTCATTAATGTTAATCTACTGTGTCTTAACAACTTGGAAGTTTCTTGCTGCAGTGCAATCTATTAGCGCATTGAAAAATGTCACCATTTCTTTGAAGGGCATTTGATCATTTTTAAGTGAATTGAATCTGCCTCTTCATGGATGACATTACAGAAATCCTCTGCAAAGAAGCAAAGCCAGGGCATAGAGAATCCATAAAGGGTCTACAAGTGTTTCTCTGAAAAACAAATAGGGCTTGGTAATACAAAGCACTTAATGAGGGAGGAGATTCGTCATAGAAGATTCACCATGTCCTCTTTGAAACTTCAGAAATATACTTAATGGATTTCCAGCTCTAGTAGCAGGCTGAATGTAGGCATTAAAAACTTAGGAGTGAAATGTCACTAAAAGCAGACCTAGATATAGCATTTCTGTCCTTATTAAAGTTTTCTTTGGTCTCATTTTGATTTTTCAGGTTTACTCAATTTTTTTTTCTGCTCAGCATCTGTTTCCATCCATAAAAGGTATCACCCACCCTCCTTTCAGTCCACAATAAACGTTTTCTGTGTGCAGCTGATACCATAAAAATTAAATCACAGTCTCAATACTGTCTTTTCAGAAAGGGACAAAAGAGACCTGGAGATTCTGACTGTGAGTGTGTGTCTGAGTCTAAAAATCAATTCATGCCTGTACGGCAGTGAGCTACGCAGAACATGGCAGAGAGAAGCAGTGTAGTGATTTTCAAAGAACAGTTTTTCAGAGCATGATACTGATCAGAGAGCAGATCCTCATCTGATACAAACCTCCATCAGTCCAAATGGCACAACATCATCGTAAACAAGCAAAGCACCTGAACTGGATATTGCATAGATCCCCTTATGGAAGAAACATCGCTTTAGACGTGCCCTAGACAATTACATCAATAAGGCAGCCAGCTAGTTTCATTGAACCTGAGGTTCTGGGTTCCTCTGTAGTCACAGAGAAATGGGTACCACAGGGCAATCCAGGTCTGGAGGGGATGAACGGTTCTGTGACCTGTGCTTTTCACTGGAAGTTGGAGCAGAGGATACCTGCACCCTTAACTGGGAAATAAATATAAGCTGGAGAAACTGGGCCTTTATATAGTTTACTGGATAAGGAAAGCATATTTACATTTTCAGTCAGATTAAGTACTTAATTTCCATATACCATAATAGATTTAAGGATCCAAATGCTTTTAACAATCTGGCATTAGTTCCCTAGACCCTAATTTTTTGCTCTCACTTGAGCACTACCGAGGCCAAGGCCATATAACCCCATCCTGTGCAAACTGGAGGGTTTCTTTCGAGAGCTTCAGATTTTCCTGTTCCAGAGCGCTCCAGCCCTAGCTCGAATATAAACTAATCAGTTGTGTGCACTTTGGTTTTGTTTCTTTTAACCATGACAGAGCATGGCTTAGGAAATCTGTCCTTTTTATTTGTAAAAAGTGTGGCTGCATAAAGCACGCAAATTTGGATCAGCTCCTGGACTCTAAAATCACAGCCTCCAGAGCTCTTTGGCATGTTTTATTAATACAGATTTTATTTAGGCTGCGATAATGCTGCAGATTCCAACAGAGATGTAATTTTTGGGAATATCATGTGTGTTCTGCTCTCTCTTATTATTTAGAGATGGTTAGTTGGACTACCCATCCAAACAGAAAAGGCAGAAGAGGATTTCTGTATCACCAGAGGCATTTGGTGTTGAAAACTGAAAATGTGGATAATTTCATTCTTTTAGAACAGAGCTTACAGAGCTCAGAGGTGTTTGCTGTCCTGAAGATACTTTCACCTGAACAGTACTTGGCCAGAAAACAAAAACAAAGTCTGAAAAAACTTTTTGAAACACAAGTTTCTGCAATAAAATGCTGCCCATAACCAACCCGTAGCTAAACGGAATGATCCCAGCCATTAACTGACACCAATTTGGTAAATGTCCACAAAGGAGTCCAAAAAATAACGTACAGCCACTCTTTCTCACTAGAGAACTGCCCGAAAGAACTGCTTTTGCGTTGAGAGAAAGCTAATGTCAAGGTAGCAAATTCTCCCCTGCAACTAGTGACTCTCGTGGGAGCGAAAGCTGTCAAGAACACAGCTCAGACCTACTGGCTGGCAGCCAGTAGCCAGAGCGCCCATTCTGGTTGCCAATTCATAACATGACGAGCACAACACAACCCCAGAGATTTTAAAGGTAATCTGGCCAGTAGAGCATTACTCTACCAAAGGGTGGTCTCCGAATCAATCACAGCCTTTGGCAAGTCTGCTGCCTTACAATTGAAACCAGACATGTTTTCAGTTCATTCTTTGGGTTACTACTGTTCAATGGTGATTTACAAGAGAGTGTGAGCTATGGCAATCTCTCACGCAACTTTAGATATTCTTTAAATGAATGCACATTTACAAATCTCCTTGCTCTAAAACAATAGCTTATACGAAAAGAATATTTAAAGAGAAACCATCCTTAAAAAGAGGCCAAGCTGCCTCTCTTCAACACTCAAAGGCACTGAAGCATCACTGTGCAAAACACAGTGTAAATAACTCCAGCAGGAACAAAATTCAGTGGGGTAAAATACACCTCTAAATGGGAAACCATAATGTGCTACTTCTGCGTGATACTCTCAAGATGATGTTTCTGGGGGGCACTCCATTTTCTAATTTCTGCCCTAGTTTGAAATGCATTCAGAATGCCTGTTCAAAAGGCAGCAACACAGGGTTTCTCGGTGGCAGGCTGTATTGGATTACAAAATAAATATCAACAGAAGCAACATCACCAGTAACGCAACACTGCTATGGTCAGTGTTTCTCTACCATTTGAAACTACTTGTGTGTCTCTCAACACTGTATCTTAAGCATTTACAGTTGTGATATATGCTTACTCTGAAGAAATACAAAGGAATTATACAGGTGCTGATGAAGTTTTAGTCCATAAGTGTTGCAGTGTGGAGTATACACGATCCTGGACACAGTTTTCCTTTCAGTCTTTCAAGGAAGATTTCTACATATACTTGCAAATGTAGATTGCTGAAATCATCACAAATGGTTCCACAGCTTGTCTCCACAGAACAGCCAAGTAGCAACTCCACGTGTCTGGGTCAGATAGCAAGTTCTGTTTTGACTACAGGGCTTGTCCCCTCTTTTTGCCTCTATTTAAGGTTTTCATCAGCCATTTTAGAAAGCAAGAGAGAGACCACAAACCGAAATGAAGAGAGAGACTGTGGTCTGAAGGAGAATTTACATGGAGATGTTGAGGTTCACTAACAAGCATGTACTTGGGATGTGATGAAATAACGAAACGCTGCAGTAGGTGTTCCATGTGAAGTCCAATTATCTAATATTTGCCACCCAAACAGCTCAAGTAAACAAATTTAACCATAAATTAAATAGTCATCCATGCTTCCAGTGAACAATGCTTCTTCAGTAGCAGCTGTGGTACTAAACCAAACAGAACTATATTGGGAAAGAAGAACAATGAACTACAACATGGGCTCAGGAAAGGCCGATCAATTCTTGGATATCAGTTACAAACCAAACCCTCCTGTACATAGGAGTCGCTTAAGGAACCATTAACCACAGCCATCCCCCTCCTTTTTATACCGCACTATTCAGGCTTGGTGGAGATCTTTACCCTGACAGCCGCACACACACAACTGTTCTCTCCTCCAACATTCCCCGACCCCAAAGTCACTGCTTTTTTAGCCAAAATGCCCAACCTGTGATCTCAACAGGTCAACACTAAGCAGCACCTGTCAGGGCTTGACATTTCTTCACATCCAGGCAGGCAGCACTGACACTCTGGCTGGTAATAACCACCAAAAATAAATCGTGAAAATCAAGCAGAAGTCACCTGTGCTTTTCACTGTTCCTTCAGTCTAGGTAGTATTTGCAGTCAGGGTCAGCCTGCGTCATTGTGAGAATGTTTCAGAGGGTTTCCTTACCTGGGCACCAGGCAATGTGGATAACGGCAGTTTTATTAATATCGGTTTCAAAACAAAAAGAAACCACAACAAACCAAAACCCAAACCAACCAAGCAAACAAAAAAAAAAAAGAAAGAAGTGGTTGATGTTTTCTTGTGGTTTGTTGTTTGTTTTTTTTTCAAGCAAAGGGCCATCCGCAGAGTTACATAATGGATGCAGGGCACTGGGTACCTCTGGTGTGCTGATGGCTCAGTTTTGCTGCCGTTTGAGAACCTGAAAGCTTTTCCTTAACGCCCTAACTTGACCTTGTGGCCTGAGTCTGCAGAGTAAAGTTGAGACGGGGTCTGTAAAGCAATGCAGCAAGGAACCCAGAGCATGTGCTTGAAGTTATCAACACATTAAAAATTACATTGTATTTTGATGAACTTAAAATACTCCTATATTAGGGCTTTTAAAGAAGATGTAGGTGAGCAGAAGACGTTTAGCCTAGACATTTCTAAGGTAAAATATTAATTACTAAATCCTAATAATTCTGCTATGTTTTTGTATGTTCCTTTAGCAGCGAATAGCCGTGGGTAACAGTATTTTCATTTTGTTTAGTTTCCACCTTTAAGCTATACCAGCGTGCAAAGCATGTGTACAGTGAAGCTGCCAGAGTGCTGGAATTTCAGAAGATCTGCAACGACGCACCTGCCAATGCAATCCAGCTGCTGGGAGAATTAATGAACCAGAGCCATATCAGCTGCAAGGAAATGTATGAATGCAGCTGTCCTGAACTGGATCGGCTGGTAGACATCTGCCTGTAAGTTTTGACCACAAGGAAGAGTAATCGCCTGTTGAGAATATTGTTTGAAATGANTTATATTAGGACTTTTAAAGATGTAGGTGAGCTTTTGCAGAAGACATTTAGCCTAGACAGTTCTAATGTAAAATATTAATTACTAAATCCTAATAATTCTACTGTGTTTTCGTATGTTCCTTTAGCAGCAAATAGCCATAGGTAACAGTATTTTTGTTTTGTTTAGTTTCCACCTTTAAGCTATACCAGCGTGCAAAGCATGTGTACAGTGAAGCTGCCAGAGTGCTGGAATTTCAGAAGATCTGCAACGACGCACCTGCCAATGCAATCCAGCTGCTGGGAGAATTAATGAACCAGAGCCATATCAGCTGCAAGGAAATGTATGAATGCAGCTGTCCTGAACTGGATCGGCTGGTAGACATCTGCCTGTAAGTTTTGACCACAAGGAAGAGTAATCGCCTGTTGAGAATATTGTTTGAAATGATGAGAAAATATGACATTGCTGGCTATTGCAATTTTAAAATGAAAGTATTCTTGTCTCTTATTACAAAATTAACCTCCTGCAGGGACATTACATGGTCAATTGTTTCCCTACTGACATCTGTGTAATACTTGCAGATGAAAGCTGCAGTTTATGGCTTTATTACAGACTTTGCTTTTAGACTGACTCATCGTCACAAGTGTTATGTTAGGCTGTTGGCTGTTCTTTTTTTAAGCTGTACAAGAAGTCATAACCGGTTTTCTTAACACATTGTCTTAGTTGTTCTATTTGAATTTTGTTACTTTTTGTTTATTTCTTACCCATTTCCGAACTCCCACCATGGGAATTCCAGGGCATGAGCAAGCTGTTACATCCTTAGGTTGCCTTGGAATCATAATGGTATATTGTGAAATGCTATTGCATTTTTTTCAATTAAAAAAATATGTTGTCTGGGATATCAGATAGGTTGAAGAGCATTTAAAAAAAGATGAGTGTGTTAACTGTTATAATGGCTCATGCTCTGCTGCTCCTTCTCTGTCTCTGAGCTTTCCCCACATTAGTCAGTCTCCATCGCTGCGTCAGCCTCATTCTTTTAGCTGGGTTCCCTGACTCAGTTTGGCTGCCATAAAACAAGCCTTCTCTACTCAAGTGTCACTTTGTCCTTTCTCTCCTCCCTCTGTTCCTCCCCAGTTTCATATCCTCTAGCCAGAGTTTGAGGAATGGCATGAACTGAACTGGAAATCACAGGCTCTTGCATGTAGCAGGCGGTTGTTTTCATAACCCTGCTAGTTGATGATGAGATCCAGTATAACCATGTACTAATACAGAAAGTAAAAAACCCAGTACTTGGTACTCATATTCTACGTGGTATTTGGTCCATACCACAGGACCCGCATTGCAAGAATGTACTTCAGTCCCTCTTCATTTCCATTTTTCTGATATGTTTAATCATGGGACAGACATCTTGTGCTAACTTCTATCTCAATTCAGTGCCTGTAGAAAGAATTCAGTGGTTGGTGATCATTTTAATAATGGCTTGGGGGAGCAAACAGTCTTAAAAACTCATCTGAGGTTTTCTGACAATGCTCCATCCCTGCCTCTGCCCTGCCACCTCCTCCCAGCTGCTTCCTTTATTCACTTCATCATGGCTCCTTGTGATGCCACCTCCATACTTGTGCTCATCTGTTACGGTTCCTGCTTCTCTTTGAAGAAGGTTGTGCTTCCTTCGGGAAACTCTGCCCTAAGCCAGAGTGTTACTGCCCTACCAGAGGGGAAATGCAGGGTGCGATAGGTGTGTGCAGGCCTGAGTCAAGAAATGAAATTTCATTGTCTTTTAGAAGCAAATACTCTATAAATCCCATCCTCTCTATATATCTTTCAGTCTAGAAGAAACAGAATTTTTTTTCTGTTTGAAGCTAAAATGTTAGTTAATACATTCCCACCTAAAAATGAATGTTACAAAAATATTTCTTTACCAGCAACTGTTTCCCCCCTCCTCCTTTTTTAACTAAAATTAGTCCAGCTTTTAATGAGAACATGAGTTTTACAAACATGCAGTTGCCATATGATTGCTTTCTTCTATCCTCATGCAGGTTTCTTAAGTTGTAATACCTGTTTACCAGGTTTGTAAATTGATAGAGTATGATACAGATTATTATTTAGTTAAGTCTGACTTCTTTTGCAGACAAGATGGATCGGCCTGTGAGCCAGAAAACTACAAACTTAAAAACCAAACAGAAGACTTTTGGAAATTCACAGATTATTTTGCATATGGGGTACACATGCTGCTTTGTGATAAAACACAGAGAAGCCCTGATAGCCATTGGACAGTCTGAAAGTAATTTAGCAATACAATTCTTGTTCCTTCTCATGGGAGCCAATCCAGTACATAACTCATAGGCTGTGTTCAGTTCATTGTATCACGTAATCATCACATGATAGGACACACTAAAACAGTCACTCGGCGGGACAATTTCACCATGGTTGTCCCAGCTACTCAAAGGAAACTGATAATCTGTGTATGAGAAAAGAAAACTGTCTCCAGAGTCAACTGAAGACAGAAACTACTAAATTATCACAAGTCTTGGGCTACAAAGTCTTGATCCAGTGCAAGGTATTAGCACTGCCTGTTCTGTGACACCACTGATGAGGAGAAGCCTTAAAACTTAGCATCGGTGTTATTTTTAGGTAGAGTAACTACCCAGTGTTGATGCCGCAGTCAACAGCATCTGAAAAATGACTTTTAAGTACCTTCACTTAGGGTATCCAGCTTGAATCATACCGATAGGGCTTGCTCTAAGAAGTATCAGGAGAAAACTATCCTGTTTCAAAAAAGGGAAAATGAAAATGTATAAACTGATAAGATGTGCCCCTACAGCGTGGAGTTACCTGTGCTATATATAAATAAGCGTGGATGCTAGCAACAGTTTATTGCAGCGCAAAGCTCAGCATGGGGATGGAAATTCTCTGTTTCTTATTTATGCCAAGCTCTCTGCTCTCGTGGCTGGGCATCTGCTGCTCTTGGAGCATACTTGGGTATCGTGACACTAACTTGCAGGCAGTAGCACAGCCACAGAACCCAAAGGAAAGGAGTACACAATTAGGATTATACCAAATTAAATTAAAATTAGTCCAAGCGTTTCAGTTCCAGGGACCAAGATATAAATAGTGAAGGAAAAGTGTGTGCCCATGCTACATCAGATCTGTAACTCACCAGCAGATGAGCCTAAAGCTAGTATGAGCATAGCTAAGCACCACAGCGGAGTGTCATTCATGTGAAATAATTTCTAATCAGTATAATAAAATTATTTAATCTTTTTTTTTCATTACATCCATTGCAGAGAAACAAGTAAATTATTTGTCAATATTCTTTACAGTATTGTCCCATCAAGAGTATTTCATAGGAAATTTCGTCAGAAGTTTGATATTATTTAACATTTTTCTGATTCTGTGATTAGACTTCTAAAAGTGTGTAGCTATTCTAGATGCTTGCAGCTTAAGCCAGCATCTAAGTTTTGGAAACTACTGGGGGAAAAAAAAAAAAGTCTTAACTTTTCAAGTTGTACATTAAAAAAAACTAAGGGACATAAAATCACCAGTCACTCTAGGAAAACTTGGCTGATGCGATTATCGAAATGGCCAGAAACGACATAAATTACATTCTTTACTTACAATGATGTACAGCTGCCCTGTAACTTTAAAATGCCTTTCCAAAAATACATTCCACAGAATTGCCTGAGCCTACTGCTGCTCTCTCCTTACAAGGTTTAAACTGTGAAGAATAATCTGCATATCCAGATGTTTTCTGTTTTGCCTAGATCTTTATGTTTTACTGTACAACCTCTGCCAAGAGAGAAAGGGATCCATACTTGCTGTGGTTTGTAGTGCTGAAAACTGTAACCGCTGGTTGGTCAGTTGTTTTTCAGTTTTTAGCAAAGACAGAAGTACTTTCTCTAACCTATGTTATGCTGTTATAGCTGCTTGCCTTGTCAGGCTTTTAAAGCAAGTAGCACAGACGATTTACGAAACAATTAATGAAAAAAAAAAATTGGACCTGAGCTCTTGAATTCATTAGGTGCTTTTGAAAAATCTCTCAGAATCCTTGAGCGTTACAAATAAAATTATTTCATTCCCCTATTCTCCATCTTTTAGTGGTATAAATCCCGATAGTTTTTGTGTTACTGGCCATGCCCCTTACAGTTGAAGGCAGCCAAATCCTCTCCCATCACTTTAAATATACAGTTTTTACACTACATCCAGGTACATTGCAGTAGCTGAGACAACTCTGCATTTTATCAAGACTCTTATCGCTGGTTATTTTCTGAAACTGCAAAGCCTGGAGTCAAGGCACGATTAAAAACTCTACCAAACAAACAAAAACTACCATACAAAAAGAAAGTTTACAGCTCTCTCAGAGCCAGAAAGGCTTAAAGATGCTATTCAAATGCACACTAAGCTAAAAAATGGCATAACCACCCCCCCGCCCCGTTCCCATTTATATATTTAAATATATATCATGTTAATTCCCTGTTTTCCTACTTGCTGTTTATAGTATTGAGCATTTGGAATTAACAATGCTGCTCTGATTTTTTTTTTCACAGCTTATAGCACACTTATTTTTTTTTTAATGAGATACTGTAATGTCTTACCTATCACTTCCACGTTCCAGACTATGGAACTTCTATTTTTATTCTTTCCTTTGCTGCAGTACTCATGCCTTTACTCTCATTTACACATGCACCCTTCCACCCCCTTTTTTATCCAGTCAACACTGGAACAAGACATAGAATCATAGAACAACCAGGCTGGAAGAGACCCACCGGATCATCGAGTTCAACCGTTCCTATCAAACACTAAACCTTGTTCCCCAGCACCTCGTCCACCCATCCCTTAAACCCCTCCAAGGAAGGTGAATCAACCAACTCCCTGGGCCGCCTGTTCCATGCCCAGTGACCCTTTCTGTGAAAAATTCTTTCCTAATGTCCAGCCTAAATCTCCCCTGGATGAGCTTGAGGCCATTCCCTCTTGTCCTGTCCCCTGTCACTTGGGACATGAAATACAAAGACTTCATGAAGCAAAGGCTGAAGCCTGGGACTAGGAACTGATAGCTCCCAGCACTGGACTACACATACATTTTCTTGTGTGCTTTGTCTCTCCCTTATTGATTGTCCTCACAGCTGTAGCCCAGTAGGACACAGGGCACTTCCACATACCCCAGATCCACATCACCCGCTGTGGGCAAGATCCACAAGATTATTGTCTGCTCATACTCCTCTTCGTAAATGCACGATTTAGTTGGCAGAGCACAAGAAAAGAGTTTCTGACTGTGAATCCTGCTTTACCTGAGTCATCTAGCTTAGGGCTGAACTGATTAAGACCCCAAAAAGGACAGTTTCAGACCTTTTCCAAAATTAACTTTCTCATGTTTGATCTAGATACCACACATCACATCTCCAGCAGATACAGAATTTGGTGCTCACTTTGAAACTCGTGTAACATCAGGCACCTCATTTTCAGGTGTTACAGGAGAGCCCAGCAAAACGCCAAGTTCCTCAGCATCAGGGCCCCGTCATATCACCACAGCTGAAACTTAACCACAGTGTTTTGAAACACAGTGACTTCAGCTCTGAAACAGGCATATCTTCTGTCTACATTACGCTTTATTTCAACTAAGTATTTTTAAATGACTCAGTAGAAATGAGGCATGAGCATGACCACAGAGAATTATGAAATCAATAAAAGGTTCCGAACAATTCTGAAGGGATTTCAGTTGCCTACCAAAATAAAAGCCAGAAGCCATCAGAAACATGAAGTTCTGACTGAGGTAACAGACCAAATGGGTACAAAGTCGCAGACTTTGAGAAGTGAATTGTGCCTTGTAAAGTCGATGGGAATTTCCCTATTGATTGCAGCTGAGACTGGATTGGACCCTGCTCGTTTTAGGAGGTTGCTCCATGGACCAGAAATGACAAAAATTGCATCACAAAATGAGTGGCTTACAGGAATAATAATACTAAGTAAAATAAAACACCAACATGAAATAAAGACTGAACATAAAATCAAATCAATATGAAATCCAGCACCACACAGACACACTGATGAAAGTGTTTCTGTTCAAGAAGACACATAAGGATGTTTAGAATCAAGCACATACGTAAGTACTTGCTTGAAGTATGACCTAAACCTCTAGTAACCCAGCAGCACACCAGATTAATTTAACATAAAATGTACACATGAAGAATCACCACAGCCTACTCAGAATGAGCTTTCATTTTCCAGTGTTATTCATGTGATGACATCCCTCCCCCTCAGACACATTCTAGGACTCTCCATGTATGGGTATTGGAAACACATCAAAAGTGTTTGTTTACAAATCAAATTAGGTCACTCATGAGAATAAGATTTCAAATAACTTTTCTAAATCATCCTGTTCTGACTAGGTCAGAAAAGACCAAAGATATTTATTACATGGTATTTTCCTGCTTTTTCTGAATCTAAATAAAGCTCAGGAAGACAGGTAAGCAAATGAATGAAAATCATCCTACTAAATTCTAATGAGATTCTGGCTGAACCTTGCAGAGTAATGGCATGGGATTTACTGTAGGACATTTCTAACAGGCCAGTATCTTGAGGCTGGGAATGATTTATATTTTGGATGTCATTTATTTGTCATTGTTCTTTCTATTCACTCTCCTTATTAAGAGCATTTTTTTTTCTTTTTGGGGTCTAAATTCTTACTTTACCTCTACTGCTGGAGATCTGTTAAGTTCACGAGATTCCTCTAAAGAGAAGTACATAACTCTGTCTATTCAGCATAAACAGGTGTTTGAGTGCAGTGACTCTGTATGATTTCTTGAGAGTTTCTGAACTCTTCTTTTCTTGACTGGCACATTCAGCAGTCCTGCAGAAGCCTGTGAATCTTCAGCGTGTTTTAGATCTGTTCTGGAAGAATAGAGCCATTTGTCTTTGCCACATTAGAAAATGGCTTGCATGCCTACATCCTGTGCAACTGGTTTATGAACCCTCTTTTGTTATTTTTGTCGTGTATTTCTGTTTTCACTTCTGGTGTCTTATGAATGTTGCTAACACAATTCCTTTTTTCTCCTGCTTTCTTCATCTCAGCTGTGCTGTGATCCTTAAAACAGCTGATGCCAAACCATTATACAAGAAGGTGACTTTTGGTGTTGTAAAAAATTAAAAAGTGTCAGCATCTTTTCTTTTTGGCCCACCTGGTAACTGCAAATTGCTGTCACGTCACTTAAAATCAAGCAAACTCCAGAAAATCTGCATGACACAGATGTATTTCATTTAAAATATTCACCAGGTTTCTATAGGCATTTTATATATCACAAATTACTCCTTTTTGTTTTGTTTGACGTGATTTTTTTTTCCCCCTGTTATTTTGTTTTAGGCAATTTGGGGCCATCGGGTCACGTCTGACTGGAGCTGGATGGGGCGGCTGCACTGTGTCAATGGTGCCCACTGACAAGCTGGACACTTTCCTAGAAAATGTTAAAAAAGCTTATTACCAAACCGACGCGCAAAGGTTAGCACTGGAGAATAACAGTCTGTTTGCTACCAAACCCGGAAGAGGAGCTTTGGTTTTTGTTGAGGCCTAAAGAACATAAAAATTTTAAAGGAACTATGTAGGGTATTTAGAACTGGCAGTACTTCCCCTGCCACAGTAAATGAATGCCTTCTCTGGTTTTCATTGTAATGAGCGGTTGCTATTATCAAAATATATTTCTGAAGAAGTGATTAAAAGAAAATTCTTTGATCATAAAGCCTTTTTTCATACTAAAAATATTTTTCAGTGTAAACTTGGATTCACTAAACCTGTTGTCGAACAAAATTGAAATTGGAATAAAGAGCATATTTGTTACAGGAAACCTCTCGTCTCTGCTGTTCACTCTCCTAAAAGTAAGACCAGGTGCAGCAATGAACTGTTTTGTTGTCGGGTGGGAACCTTGCGGTGTTTGCAGGGCTGTTCAGTGCTCATTCTCCTCGGGTGCTTTTATTCTCCCTTTGCTGCAGTACTCATGTCCTTACTGACATTTACACATGCCCCCTCTCTTACAAGATAAAGCTCTTTTTATCTTTTGTTTAGAGCATCCTGTAAAAAGTCAAGATGGAATTGAAGCATTCAGTGATTCTATGATTCTAAAAAATTGCAGGGAGCTTGCTAAATCTTATGATTTTATGCTCTCCTCAAATAGGATTATGACTGTTGTAACAAATGGAGGCGTACCTGTAGGCCAAATAAAACATTAGGAATACGTTACCTCAGGCAAAAAGACTTCCCTTCTAGCAATCTATCTTATGTATCTTTGCGCAAGAGTAACTTGTTATGAAAGTTTCAACAAAAAATACCATCTGTGAGCTATACGATATGACAACATATTCCCCTACGTGAATGAATAAATAATGAAGAAAAGTTGGGGTTTGAGTTATCCAAATGCCACATTCTAACTGTTGAATCCTAGCTGTGTTTCTCCGAGGTAGAACATTTATCCTGACCCTGCTTCCAACTGGAAAATTAGGTTCCCGTGCCCCCTCTCACAGTCTACAACCTTCCACTTCTCTGATCTCCAGAGAAGTCCAGAGAAGAGCAACGAAGCTGGTGAAGGGGCTGGAGAACAGGCCTTATGAGGAACAGCTGAGAGAGCTGGGGGTGTTTATCCTGGAGAAGAGGAGGCTGAGGGGAGACCTCATTGCTCTTTACAACTACCTGAGCGGAGGTTGTGGAGATGAGGGTGCTGGCCTCTTCTCCCAAGTGACAGGGGACAGGACAAGAGGGAATGGCCTCAAACTCTGCCAGGGGAGATTTAGGTTGGACATCAGGAGGAAGTTTTTCACAGAAAGGGTAATTGGGCATTGTCAGAGGCCCAGGGAGGTGGTCGATTCACCTTCCCTGGAGGGGTTTAAGGGATGGGTGGACGAGGTCCTGAGGGACATGGTTTAGTGTTTGATAGGAATGGTTGGACTCAGTGATCCGGTGGGTCTCTTACAACCTGGTGACTCTAGGAGTCTAGGATTCTATGATTTGTACAATGAAAACTCAAGTTTTTGCTAGTGTCATAATCCTTGCATCCGTAGAAGACACAGCAAGACTTGTCCTGTGCATGTTTTTGTGATACTAAGCACAAGTTAACATCCAGAAGACTGCCCTGAGTTCGAGATCTCTCAGAAGAGATCCTCTGTACATTATCCACGCTCATTCAGGCCAAAGCCAAATTCTTACAGGCTACTAATTCTGTGAGAGGACTCAGCCAGATTTGAACACAGCAGATGAACAACAGCCAACACAAACTGCCAGATCTTTTCAGGAACCTCGGAGGAAACATGTTATCATAATAATATCACCAGAGGAGATTTCTTTTTTCTGATAACTGGGAAAAGTGGAACAGAAAGCGCTATAAGCTGAGTAAATCAAGTACTCAAGAGAGGAAAAGGGTGGGGTCTGGGTATGATAGAGATAAAAAGACAGGACATCAGGTAGGACAGCTAAATGATGCATTAAAGAAGGGGAAAGCAAACAGTAAGGGAGACAATTAACAAGAGGCAGAATTACAGAAAGGTTTAATTTCAAAACATTCACTATTTTTTCCTATGGAAACTGAAATTCGTGTAACCCAATTGCAATGTACACTCAGCTAAACTTGCAAACACAGGACCCCCAAAATCAAACAACCATAGGTAAATACCTTCAAGAATCTCCAAGATAACCTTAGAGATTTCTAAGAAAATGATGTCACTGGTTTGTTACCAAATGCCTTATTGACTATATTCCTCAGTTTAACTCAGAAAGTTCCCATTCCTAATCCTGTTATAAAAACGGAGCACAATCCATCACGTACCAATCCCTTAATTAATGTATTTGCATTGAACTGTAGAGGAGTTGGATTAATGGAAGCATTAATAAGTGTAGGGACAGAATAAAGATATGTTAGAGGATGGGTTTCTTCCTCCTTTTTAAGTTGAGCACAAAGTCATGGACACAAAGTCATAGAATCTTACCAAGACCATGCAGGCCAGTTTTTGGGCTGCAGCACATTTCAAAATTTTTCTGTCAATGAATCTTATAAATTATATTCTCGTAAACAAAGAAAAGGAAAACAGAAAACTGGCACAGTGTAAAAGAATAAACCAGAGCATTCTAAACTCCTTTTCTTTTTTCAGCACTTCAATGGTTTTCTCATACTTTTGAAGAAATCTTCAAATAAAGTTGAGACATAACTTCCGGTGAAACATGGTATTTGAACTATATGCATAAAATCACTCAGGCATATTTTATTTACTGACTATGTATAGGACGTAAATGTTTCTTTTAAAACAAAATAAATTGAATTAACCTATGTTTTGGGGGCTGAAGGCTTTTTTCTGCTTTTTAAACCTCTGAAGGCATTTTTCTACATAATAGTAAAAAAATCTTAAGTTCAGAGCATGAGAATGATACACCAATGGATGTAAGACAAGCAGCAAGGAAATCAGTAGTATTTCTAGCAATAAACACAGATTTTGGATTGAATGAAAATTCCTACGTATAAAGCAGCAACTCCTATGCAAGTCTTTCCAGAACTTTTTTTTTTTTTAAAGAAAAAGCTTTCCCAGATTTGTTTTGAAAATCTTTTCTGTAGTTAAAATAATGCTAAGCAGTGTATAAATACACACACACACACACATATACATATATATATATTTGGAAGAACTAACAAAATTCAATGACAGAATATCTGCAGAGGTGATGCATGCTATTAGCACAAACTGTGCACACCAGTGGAGTGTGATTTTTATCTTATTATAATGACTAATTAATTCAACCATGAACTTATTCTTACTGTGCAGTAAATGTGTTCTAAACCTTTCCAAAAAGGATCTGGAATGGAGACACTGTTAGACATCTAAGTGCAGCAACAATGCCTGGTGCCATATTAATACTCTGCATTATCTTAATCCCGTTGACATGTACATCTTCATCGCTATATTTCCTGACTCTCTATCTTGTATGCAGGAACACGCTCGTGCTCTGAAATAGGAGGAGGGTTATTTTACTATTCACTTGCTGGAGGGGATCATGACTGTGTATTTGCCATTTGTGCCCTTGGACACAGCACACACACACACACACGGCAACCTAATATATAGTAATTACTCACACAACATCTTTAGGAATATTGGTTCCTAGTTAATATGATCTGAACGCCAACTTAGTGTAATCCTTCAGAAAATTCCTTTCTGAGTCCACATGTCTCTTTAATAACATCTTGATGTGTTGGAGCAACTGCTGTGCTACACACTTTCAGTCAAGTGAAAGATTTGTAGTTTCAACCAACTACAAAGTTTATTTGTTCGCTAAAGGCCGGGCAGATATAGTTAAACGAAGATACACCCAGAATAACATCCACAAGAGCTGCCTTGCTCTAAAGAAAGATACTTTGCCAGTTATAGGTGTTAGAGGCTTTCTGATTCTTCTCCTTATATGCTTAAAAAAAAAAAAAGAGCACTATAAAGGGACGTACTGCAACGCATGAAAACCAGACTGAAAGGCTTCGGCTTAACATCACAAAACCTGTGAATCACACAGCATGTTAAATTATGTTTTAAATGCTAATTTTGTAATAGAAGGCCACGTATTGATAAGAGACCAGTTCACAATGCAGAAATGAGTACAATGGGGAATGCAGACCGGCAACTGAATACAGCCACCTGTATTCAGCCTCCTTTGACAGATTTGATAGGAACAGTTGGACTCGATGATCCAGTGGGTCTCTTCCAACCTGGTTGTTCTATGATTCTATGATTTTCCCAGTGTAGGCAGGATTGGCAGAGAAAGTGCTGCCAAACAATATTGCTCTCACATCTGTCTCAGATCTTCAGCCTAGCCAGCTTTTTCACTGAAAAACTCCCCTGAGGCTCAATGTCCCTTAAAATAGAGACAAAAAGATCAATTCTGTTCATTATTTTATTTCTTATAGCCTACCCTCTGCTTTTGGACTTGTATCAAAACAAATTAACCACCAGATTTTGCAAGATGCCACGGCCTCCAATAACAGCATCGGGTTTGCGAGGAGATACAATCTGCCATGGTGCTGATGGCGACTGGTCCCTAATCTCCACAATCTCTCATTCTTCATTGGGCCTGCAATGTTCATTCTAACCAAGGTAGCAGGTACAAGGTCTAACTGATATATTGGAAACTGCTATTTCCTGGGCAGTTTTTTTCTTCCTCAGGCAAGGGATAACTCTTTTACCAGTAAAACCTGTAGGTGATCATTTTCTAGAGCCTCTGAAATCTCAGATTTGGTCAGCGAGTTGAGCAGAACTGAATTTACCCCAGCCCATACTCCCCAGCAAACAGTTCATTCGGTAGGATGACAGAGAGAGTTTATCCACAAAACTGAGGTGCCCATAATCTCATATGCAATTAAGGCACTTACGCCAAATTCAGCATATACACAAGACTAACTAATGGAAAATCTGCAGAGGAGTAAAAAAATGGTGAAGTTAAGCAGATGAGAAGGTATTAAAGAGTTTCAGAGTTAATTGAGCCGTAAAACATTCAAGATTGATTTCCAACAGCAGCGGCTCCTGCAGAAGCAACAAACTGGATGAGGATTTATACAAAAGCATTTGGTATATTTATTGGATTTAAAGTCTAATGCATTTGGAGAATTGCTATTGTCTCCTAAGCACTACTTTGTTGGCCAAAGTTACACACTAACATTAAAAGGAAAAAAAAAATCCTCTCCCCGCAAAAGCATGTCTCCCTGCACTTGGCACCCGAGGCTCAAATAACTCAATAAAGATTAGATGTACTTCAAACTGAAACACACTAGTGCCCAAGCAGCTGTCTTCTCTCCAGCCAAGCTGTGTGTGATTTGGGGTAGGAATATAAATACGTTCTATCAGCCAAGGATCAAGCCAGATGTCAGGGCGTTCTTAAAAAAAGTCCAAATTAATTTTTCAGGAACACCGAAGCAGGTTTGTGTGCAACTCTCACAGCAGTTCCTGAGGATTATTATTAAAGGTCTTTATTTTTTTAAAACATTCTTCATATAATAGAAAGGCTCCTTCATGTTGTTCTACATTTTCTGGTTTCTTATCTGTCCCTCATGTGAAAAATCTATAAATTTTTGTTGGCTAAGCTGTTCCGACTTTGAGTGGGATTTTTTTAGTTGTGTTTCTATTGATGAATTATCAACAGAATTAAATCGTTCTGATTGAATGTTGAAGAGTTCTCTACTGGCTTTCCCTCAGGGAAGATCTTTTCTTGTAACTGGCTGCTTCTTGTCCAGGCTTCTGTCTAGAGAAGAATTAAGACAAGACAACCCCCATCCTTGAGGAAGAATTCAATGAGCCACTTCTAAGCAGCAATAGCAGCTGCAGAATAAAAATTGTTAGAGAAGATCTGCACCTAATTTTTATGATAGAAATATGAAGCTCTAACTTCCAGAGCTGAATTTAAAAGTCTACCAGAAAACAGGAGCTAAAATCAGAACAAAAGGAGTGTAGCAAGGATTTGCAGAATTTTTATCAGGTAAAGTTAAAGCTCTGCAGTTGAATCAAACTTAACCAGAGACAAATACTATCTATGAATAGAAAAATTTGGGAAAAGGGTTAAATAACAAGGTAAAAATATACCTATTGTGCTGGTTTTTAATGTTATTTACACTCGGGATTTATCCCTTTACATTCCTGCACAACTCTTTCTACAGCAAATCCAAATACCAGCAGCAGAGCAGATGATGAGCTTTCAGAAGCCTTGATTATTCCTTTCTTCTCTTTTTCCATTTGAGAGAGTGAAAGGAGGCCTGGGCAGCTTTTCTTTCTGAAGATCTATAACCTGATGATGGCCAATGGGGAGAGGGGGGCACTGTTGCAAATGATTTTCAATGCTTCCTCTAGAGGGAATAGGAGGGCTCACGGAAGCCGCTTCAAGAGACCGACTTACAGGCCCCTCGCTACTGTGTTGAAAAATTCCAGAATTTACTGTCTTGTCTGAAATTCAGAAAATATTTAACTTTCTTGATTGTGAGATGTCAAGGTTTTGCCTTCACAAAGCTGGTTTTTGGTACAAGAAATTAAATGGTTAAATGAATAAAATGTTATCGACCGAAAATAAGTAAAGATCTGTAGGATTTCTTAGTATTATACAAAACTAGGAGTCTCTTGCACATAAGCTGCTCTTGGGGCCCTTGTTTCATCCTGTCTCAGCTGTGCTCATTCAGCAAGAAAAATCTGCTCAGATCCTCTGGAAGGGAGAGAACACCCGTGCCAAGAAATGCTCATCAGCTCCCACAGCAAACTTGAGTTAGGAGCCTCGAGACGATGCTGCACACATTATACTTCTGTTCCATCCCTAAGAAGATGGTAGTGACTTTGTAAGCTCTTTCAAGTGAGCCCAAGGGGTTGGGTTAACAGGAGTTTGAATCTCAACTATCTGCTTTAGCTCCACGAGCGAGATTTATTTTATTTCCATGTAGGTGGTCTCTTTTTTTCTTAAATGCAATTAGCATACAGTTGTTGCTGGATGGTTTTATTTGTTTTTGAAAGTGCCGACTACTGTTCTTGCTTGCACAGTTCTAGAGTTTCCAGAATTGACTTTTGTGCTCCACAAGCCTATTTTCAGGAAATATTTTGTAAGAGGGATGATATTTTGAACTCTACTTTTATGGTTGCAAAGGCTTCTCTTCTTTTTAACTCCCTTTGTTCATTAGGGACCATCTTTGATTCTTAGATGTGTTTTTTGGAGGTAAGTTCCTTTCCTTTGAAATATTTACCACTAAAGAAACCCTGTTAAAAGTGCTTTAAGCCTTTAGGCAAAATTACGTGTTTATTTTATGGGATTCTAGGCTGTGTGATGTTCCAAGTGGTGCATTGAAGTTTACATAGTTGTCTATTTTTAGGTTTTCTCTAGACATTCGCTGACATGCTCATTAGCTGCCTTCTACTCACTACATAAATGGAGGAAAAAATATCTGTCTCGATTATTTTAGCTGCAAAATGAATAAGAGGTTTTAGTCTTTTAATCAAACTATGAAAAATTGCAACATCTTGTTTTTTTGAGGATGGCATAGATGAGCACTATGTAGCATTTCCAACTTTTATTGCAGTCTTGTTTTCTGTGATTCAAGAATTTATAATTCATACTCTTTAAAAAAATTTTGAACATTTTTGAAAAATCAACATTGCGCATACTGCAAATCACAATAAACGTGTCAGCAAAAGTGGATGCACTAACAGTTTATGGTGGCTAATTTGCTAACTTGTTCTTTTTATATAAATGGACAAATTACAACTGCCCATTGTGGTCACATTAAAGCAGGAATGGTGTGGAAATTTCTGGTCTCAATAAACCCATAAAGAAGTGGACATAACTTATTTTCAGACAGAATTTCGCTCCTAATGCGAGCAGCCACCTAAAATCTGCTGAGAAAAACACGACTGGTTTCACAAGAAGGCTAAAATTTTCTTTTTATCCTAATAGTCAGCCTAATAAGAAATTTTACAGTTTTTTCCTTGTAAAGTTCATAAAACCAACAAATACAAAACCACCACACAGAATGTTGGAAAAAGGGGAGTTTCCCACTCTTATATACGATGTTGCGAAACTGTTGGAAGTCAGTGTACTGCAACACAGAATCTGACACCTAAATACACTGAATAAGAGCTGCCCTGCTGTAAAATAAGCTGCATTCTTTCTAAGCAAGCTGAGACTATCCTATGCTGAATACCCTAGATTGAAAGGCAGGGGAAACCTACTTGTTTAGTGTGTTGTGTGCAAACACTTCAATATACAGAAGATCAAAGTTCTAGGAATTCCAGTCAGAAAATGTTTCAGGGCCACTCAAGGCTTCATAAAGAGCTCCCAAACCAGTCAAGTTTGAACAATTTTATATGCATCAGGAAAAGAACAGAATTAATTAGGAAATCTTTGCTTCTGAAACCCCTTGGTTTAAGATATAAACATAAAGGGCTCTGAATGGCTGTACTACATAACAGATAAATCCTCTCTGCATTTATAAAGATAGATGCCAGAGAGAAATACATCCAAATTCAGAAAAGACTCTAAACTTCCTTAAGATTTATAGATGTTTGGATCCAAAGAGTATAGTTCAGGGCCATAATAGAACCAAGCCTATATATAAAGCTAGAATCCAGATATTACAGGAGTTTCGTTTCATTTTGTGAGGTTTGATTTACGTTTTTTATTCCCCCCAAAACCCAAAAGAAATTAAATAAAGTGATCAAGCTTAAGTACAGACTTACTTAAGACATTGTAAATCATATGTTAGGTTAAAGGATAACAAAATGAAGAACCAACCAAAATTTTTTTTTCTCTGTATTTCTAAGTTTCTCTCTTAGGCAAACCACTTGCTGAGATTGTCTGCATTACTGTGGTCTGTCTCAGTCTTGAAAAGAGAAAACTGGTCCCAGCCATTGTGGATCGGAGCAGAAAAAGGAAACACAATAAATGGGTGATACTTTAGCAACGCATTCTTCTCTGCCCTGCCCCAGCTGGTTTAAATCATCTTGGCAAGAAGTCTTGAAGAAAGTTTTTTAAACACGATACAGGTTGGGAGGGGAAAAGGATATGGTTGTTTGTAAACTTTGGTACAACTAGTCCTGCAAGTCAAGGAACATGGCACAGCACGATGTGTTTTATGGGTTTTAAGACAAGACAACAAAGGAATTTGACTACCAAAGTCTGAAGAGCACACGCTTGCCTGCTGGATCTGAACTGATAGAAGAGGACTCTAAAAATGAGAGAAATATCAATAAAGGATATTACCAAACCAACTGTCTGAAAATAGCAGGAGAAACAAACAGGAACTTCTATATACATATCAAAAAAAATTATGCTGAGAATGTTTGGGTGGGAAAAAAAAAATCTTAGTTTAAAAAATAGTATACAATATGACAGCAATATTGGTATAAGAAGGGATCAGAATTTCTGTCAAAGACTGATGGCAATGATCGAACGTGACGTGAGACCATTTTCCATTTCAAACAGGAAATCTGCAGACCACAATAGGCGTAAGACCAAGAACATAAACACCTGGAAGTAAGCTTGAGTTGTAAAATCAATACCGGATTTCACGCACAGTAAATTTAAAAAAAAAAAAAAAAAAATCAAGGTGCATGATAAACAGAGTTCTATCAAGAAAGAATCTAGTGAGCCCCATTTTAAAATGCAGTTTACTACAATCATGCTCTCACCTTAATCTGTCAAAATAATTCTTATCTACGACTAAAGTGTTTCCCTTTTGTGAACATTGAAAGCGTTCAAATATGAAAGTAATAAAACCATATAAAGCACATAAAACCAACCCAGCACAAATAGAGCTTATAAAAGTCCAACATAAATGCAGCACTATACAAACCCAATTATAGTATAATCTGTGCAACAAATTTAAAGACTACATTTCCGTCTGAATTCGTCTACTTTAACAATATTCAAACAAATCGCACCTAAAATTACTGCAAGTGTGAATCAATAGAGAAAAACCTCCTTGTGTTTCAGTTTCTTTTCTCCAGTTACCTGTAGTGTTGTCTCAGATTCTGATATTATCATAGAATCACCAGGCTGGAAGAGACCCATCAGATCAAGTCCAACCATTCCTATCAAACACTAAATCATGCCCCTCAGCACCTCATTGACCCATCTCTTAAACACCTCCAGGGAAGGTGAATCAACCACCTCCCCAGGCAGCCTGTTCCAATGCCCAGTGACCCTTTCCATGAAAAACTTCCTCCTGATGTCCAGNAAGTATGTACAATGTTGATTTTCAAAAATGTTAAACAAAATCTCCCCTTAGCACATTTTCCACAGTAAAATGCAAAGAGATTTCACCCCAGATAATGAATCAGTTAACGAGAAATGGTGCTAAAAAGGTTATCCACCTTCTGCACCTTAACAGATTAAACTACATTATTGGGAGCATAATGATCTGTCAATTCATTGGAAATTAGACAACATCTCACTATTACCAGCAATAAAACACAGACCTTTAGCTCTATCTCAGATGTTTTTAAAAGGCTGTTATTCATAATCTTAGATTCCTAGGGTAGTAGAAAGTAAATACCCAGTCTCACAAGGCTGACATCCCTCTGCCTGTTTGTCTCCACCCCACACGTCTACTGATCTGAAAAATGAGCTATAGAACAAGGGCATCTAACAAATTATTAACTATTATTGAATAAGTGGAGTACGTAAGCATGATGTGCTGAACTTTTTAGATAGAACTTTGGTACCCTCACACTCATTCAGAAAAGCTGTTAAGAGAAATTCGTTCACTTCTTGAAGGTTTTGAAAAACAAGCAAGAGAGTTCTAACTGGCAGATTTACAGTAAGTTGTCAGGCATCCACGAAGACAAAGCCAGATCTTAACTGGGGAAGTACATCGTAGCCACAGGTTATAAAGCAGCCATAGATGTACAAAACTATCAAGACAGGAAAACAAAAAACTTTGGGAGAACAGCCATAAAAGCTTTACATTTTTGCATAACAGGAAATCCACTGAACAAAAAAGAATTACAAATAACCACTAACACGCCTCATTTGACTTAAAGAAACACAAAAGCCCCTAAAATGAAAAATAACATCATCGAATAAGAACCACAAAGTGAAGAATTTTATTTTTCAAAAAGTCTCTGAACACAGCAGCTCAGTGCACAGAGAAGATGACGGAGTTGAAGACAAAGAACTGCTAAAATAGAACTGGAAGGAAAGCTAAGATGAAATAACCTCCTCAACTTCTGATGCTGGCAGACAAACGCTATTCAAAAAAATTTTTTCCAGCAATGACAATTATCCCATAGGGCTTTAAACCACTTTATATACTCACAAAAAGAATATGTGTGAGAATATTGTTCCAGAATGTTGAAAATTAGCAAAAGCGGGAAGAAGTTACCAAGAACTTCCAGATCAGTTAATTTGAATTCTTAGAAAGATGTTAGAAACCAAATGGGAGGAAAGGCTACGTCGTACCAAGATGTGCTATTTCATGAGTAAACATCTACTTCAGGAGCCTGCATCTCACAACTTTTCCTTTTCACCTTCGCCAAGCACATATGTGGATGACTTTTGATAGGAATGGTTGGACTCGATGATCCGGTGGGTCTCTTCCTACCTGGTTGTTCTACGATTCTAAGACTCTACATAATCTATGTCAAGTCAAGCCTTACGATGGGCATAGTCACAGGGATCAGTTCTCAGTTCTTCAGTGTTTCAGAAGCATTTGGGAGATACTTGTAGAAAAAGAAAGATCTGTGACCATATCTGTGATCTGTGAGCATATATTTTGGCAACATACGTAAAACCTGTAGTTGAAAGTAAGTACTTCCCCCCTTTTTTTTGCAGTGAACCCCTCCAGAAGCTCAATAATATCTTCAAAGTTCATCTGAGAATTCTCTTAGCAAAGCAATGACTCAAGGAGTGTGAACGAGGCACTGTGTTCAAGTACGGAGCTTCAGGAAGGCATGAACGTAGCTCCAGATGGCTTCTCTGCAGGTGGAAAAATTCTTTGGCCACATCCCAGTTGTAGTAAACCCTTCCTGGAGAAGGCCTAATGACGAATGAAGAATAATTTTGACTGCCTCATAGCAAGTCATTCCACAACCCATTATTTAAGTGGTCATTCTGTCTGCAGAGATGCATATAATAAAACCAAACTAAAATAAAATTGAAAAGGCTTGTTTTTTTCAAACATAGCTCAGGACTTTCTGAAACAAATGAACATAAAAACACTTTGGCCTTAAGCTGTGAATTTAAGAAGTAACAAATTGAGATGTCACTAGTGCAGGGCACCCTCTGAGAAGAAAACACCCTCTTTCCTTTTTTCCTCACTGTAAGCACCAGGCTCTGGGGTGCTGCATAAAAGGATGGTCAGAGACCACACTTAAATGCATCTCGACATTTGCTGAATTGTTGGCTCTGTCTCCGATAACACTATGGATGCAATTGGATCAGAATAAGGCCCTGCATGTCTGAAATCTGATGTTTTCCAAATTACATCATTTGGTTTAATTAAATTCTTGCCACAAACTTCTCATTTGCGTTACATGTGAACGCTAGATACTCAAATGGTTGAGGAGTTTAAACTTCACAAAATGGTTCTGTTAACAGCAGTTCTTGTATAACTCCTATGACCTCACCCACAATCCTTATAAGCAATGCAAAAATAATAGTTCTGAGGCTTATTCCTCTTCGTTTTATAATTCTCCACAGTCAGTAAGTCCAGAAACCATTTAAACAATGTAAGTGTTTAAAGAGAGTTAATAAGACTTAATTAAGGAAGCCTTAATCAAGAATAACCATGACTAGACAAATCCTGATTTTGACACGCTTCTCATCAACAGAATTAACATTCATTTACAGTCCACTGATGGATAGTTTAACTAAAGGCAGAACATACCCCTAAGAATAATTTTATTGCTGACAGTAATACTTGGATTAAAATTAGCCCAGCATGATTTTTAAACCCCAAATTGAGTCTGCAGAGAAGGCAGTTAAAAGGGTTGGATTTTTACTCACAAACTGAGCAGGCTTGATCTGGAAGTTATTAACAGATAATAAACGTAACCTTCCCCACTCGCTCCCAAGATGCCATCTCTACAGTCACTTTTCTGAATACAGTTGTATTTTTACATCATGTCATCCTACAGAGAAGAGTCTCACAGGCTTTCATTTTATCCGATTTCTCCCTTACTGCTAAGGAATCGGTGCCTTCTCTTCAACAGGACTCAGTTCCTACCAAGGAGGAAGGAGAACAATGAAAGAGAGACCAGCACTGTTCTAACTTCTGAAGTTTTCCAGATATACAAGAATTATGAAAATGCTTTTGAAAACATGACCCCAATTTAAAAAGAAACAAACAGGAGGTGTTTATAGGAGTAGTGCTATTGCCATCTGTGTCCAGAGATGTGATGCCAGGTTTTCATAGAGAAGCTGCNAAAGGAGAGCAATGAAAGAGAGACCAGCATTGCTGCATAAAGTGCTGAAACTTCTAACTTTTGAAGTTTTCCAGATACATAAGAATTATGAAAATGCTTTTCAAAACATGACCCCAATTTAAAAAGAAACAAACAGGTGTTTATAGGAGTGGTGCTATTGCCATCTGTGTCCAGAGATGTGATGCCAGGTTTTCATAGAGAAGCTGCTCTACCGTGTTAAGATCCACAACGTTTTATTCTGCCATTGAAGAGAGATGAACACCTTACCTTCTTTCCTTACTGTGTAAGAGTCTCAAAATTAGACCTGGTGTAAATATCATGTCACCTGCTCCTCCAGTTTGAAATTAGGTGCATTATTGGTCCTATTATCCCTGGAGAAAAATTAATTTGTTAAAAGAAATAAGGTCAGGTGAATCAAGGAAAATTAAAGGGAAAGACATTCAGTACTGAAGGGACTATGTGCAGGATGAGTATAGCACAAAACAAGATGTCAGATAGAGCCTTCACAGTAAAAATTGTGTGTACCAGAAGAGATAATGGGAGAAAGATATTTAAAAAAGTGACCAACATAGCATTCCAGCACCAATGCAAAAGAACAACCTTGACAGTCATTAGATACTGCCTAATTCCTCTGAGTCTTCTCAAAATCTTGAGGGGAAAAAAGTGAGAAAAAGAGGGCTTTCCAAAGAAGCCTGTGGAACTAAGGTATCCAGGCTCTGAGTAAGAGTGGAATTAGATAATTTAAAAATCAAGGAGATTTACTATTGGTTCCTTCTTATTTAAATACAGAATATATAGATTGTGTTTTCTGCTGATCACTGGATAAGAAAACTTTAAAAATAAAAATTAACATTTTGAGATTTTTATGACTAACAGTCATCAGAGAGCCAAAAGCTGCATCTGCTTTACTATATTTGAAAATCCAACTTCTCTCAGTAGAAAAAAATAAGACGTATGTGGATTGTTTCTCGTTGTAACAGAAGAATACAAGGACAGCTGTAGCCAGTCAACCCAAAGGTACACAGAGTGCAGTATCTATTTTCCAGCTCTGACCATCACTGCCTAAGGAAGACTAAGAATGTGACAACCACATAGTGATATTTCTGAGGAAACCTCACATGGCCACAAGCATTTCGTGGCTCAGGAACCAGAGGTAGTCACTCTGTTTAATACCTCTCGATGAGTTTTTCTCTAACTAGTCCAGTAATCTCTGAAACTTATTAAAATTTAGTATCTACAGAGTCCTTCATACATATTGTATGAAGAGCCATTTCTATTTTATTTTAATCTGATATTCTGCTAGTGTATTTGGCTATAAAATTAAGAAATAATCAGAGAGCTTCTTGTAACATAAAATCTTGCAACAGACAGCTGAAGACTTTTACATTTGAAGACATCTTGCAGACAGAAAGCTCTTCTCCCACACTGTCCTCTGGCAGAAGGAACGGGGGCTCCTTTTACTGATTGCACTCATTTAATATCCCCAGACTACTGGATAAGAATTTCCACTTTCTGGATTCAATATTTTCAAGTTCTTATACTATAATCAAAAAATTTAATAGCAATTTTATCAAATATATTAACGATAGACTATATTTTCAGATAGATGACCTTACAGTGCTTTAGCCAAATGAAGATCAGCTGTTCCTTTTATAAGTCTGTGAAAAATGAGCTTGTCTGCAGACCAAGATGCACAAATGTTAAAATGAACCTCACTTATTTCAGGCCTTAAATAAAGCAATCACACTTCACTTAACTCAGTTCTTAAACAAAACAAACAGCTTGCAGGTAAAGCAAAATGCTTTTCTCAGTAGTGATTCATTCTGAAGCACTGACAGTATATAGCAATCTAAAGTCTAACTCTTCTCAATAGCCTTACTGGGAGGAAAAGAGTCAAAAAAAAGGCAAATAAAGTCCATCAGAAGAGCAGCTCTGGTCCACAACCATTTTTACAGGATTCACCTTGACCTGTTCCTAGCAGAACTATTCCATTATTGGGATTGTTCATTTTATATGGACGTTCTTTCAACAAAATGTTGGACATCCATAATTACATCTACAAAAAACAGAGAATAAACTATACAGAAATGCATCTTCCTGAAAACAAGCACCACTTAATGGAGTGACAAACTAGTCTGTTTCCCAAGGTGTATAGATGTGATCAATGTGTTGTGGCACCCACACAGGATCAATCAATTAGCAATCAAATAACATCAGAACGTTCTGGTAGCCAATTACCAAAATTTAATATCTTCTTGCTGCTAGCACTGCTGCCCAACTTCAGCTTCTTCAGTACCAATGCTGTTGCTAACAGTAGAAGGAATCGTTACATTTTTCCTTGATTATTTTGTTTCTCAGCAGCAAATATTACTGTACAAGTCATAATGGAGGTGAGTGATCCCCTTGGTCCTTGAGAAAAATTTCTGCCTCCCAGTAAGCAAGGGAAATCTTGCACATGAGGTTATTTTAAATATGCCACATCATACTGGCACAGCTACTGCGCTGCTCTCAAGTGGAAAGTGGTTTCAGGAGCAGGGTTCTCTACATCTACAGTTTCCAAATTATGTGCTGCATATGAGCAAATTATATCAGATGAGCAACACATACTCTACCTCATTAATAAAGGTATAAGTAGCCATATACCAGGGCTGCTGATGTTTCATCATACTAGAAATACCAGCAATATCTAGAGGTGCGTATAAAGTTTGTAGACAGCATCCAGTACTTTGAATCAGCTGCTTCTGAAGAATAAGCTATTGGGAGTTTGTGTTTTCAATATTATTACTTTCAGATCACCTTTAGTGTTATCTGCCACATATAATCAGGAAATAGAATGGAAACTTGCCAGATAGTTATATTGTTCCTAACAAAATACAGCAGTAACAGTAAGAACTCAAACCAAAACTGAGTGTATTAGCTCAATACTATCTTTTTTTATATCTTACCCACATCTTATCTCACCGATATCTTAACGTGTGGTGGGAAGGAATGAAAAGTTGTGTTGCTAGCTGAACGACGTGAAAGTGTCTTGAGTAGAATTCAGAACAGATCAATTGAAGAGAAGACAAGCAGGCCACCCAGGAAGACCAACCTTCACGACTGGCCTCCAGAATATTTTTCCTCTTTCGCAGTGCAAGGCAATAATTGGATCAGAGTTTGCCTTTAACATCTGCTGCTGGTTGAGATCTCTCTGACTGGCTTTTCCAGTTTCATCTGAGATACGTTTTGAACATTATTACTTCCCATGACCTAGTGTCAAAGCCTGATAGAGAAAGTGATCTGGCTGTGTTACCTTCCAGTATTTAATATAAGCTCTGGGTAGAAACAGCTGGAAACAATATCACATTTGCTACAATAAATTTTCAAAGGAATTTGTTAAAAACATCTCCTATCTACAAAGAGCTGATTTAGATAATAGACTTATAAATCGAAGGTGTGTGCAGAAGAAAAGCCACATGAGCAAACTGCTCAAGACGAGTAACTAATCAGGTTACGTTGGACGTATTCAGAAGTAAATTGACGTCTTATAAACTCATATGGAAGACTACATACAATTTTACCCCAAACTCTCAATTCAAATTTTCTCAATTAAAATAAAATAGGATCAGATTACCTTCTATTTCTCATATTTACTATTTAGTAATCATTAAGCTGAGAAGGGATTCTGCTGTACCTCTTCACTTGCAGCTGCCATTGATTTCAGTAAATGCTTAGCATGCAGAAACTTAGCATGAACTCTGAGCCTGCTCTAGTATCGTACACAAATTGTACTACATAAGCTTTCACTCTGCTGGTTTGTTTCCAGCTTAAATGAAATCATTTTAGTCCCAAAAAATGGTTTTTATTATTTTGACTTAAAACCAGAGTATCTAGACCATCATTAGTCACTGTAGCACGCCACGAAATACACGTAAATGAAAGTAAGAAATGAAGAATTATTAACAACTGCAAGTGAAGCTTTATGATGCAATTTTGATGGATCTTGATCCCTTCCCACCATGTCACCCTCCCCCCTCTTATGAGATGAGGCAAATGACCGTTGCATGCGTATCTAGGAAATTCCTGTAGTAGTATGTCCACTGTCAGAGAGATTACATGGTGGCTGAATGCTTCCAGAACCTTTTTGAGCAGTATTTGCATGCTGACAGAGAAAAATATCTCTTTATTTTCAACTAGGGAGATGCTAGCAAAATATTTCAAGAATCCAGAGCTGCAGATTTTAAGGCATAGAAATGGACTCAGTCCACAATGGAAGTATTCTCTCTTTCCTTGTTTAGAATCATAGAATCATAGAACAACCAGGTTGGAAGAGACCCACCGGATCATTGAGTCCAACCGTTCCTATCAAACACTAAACATTGTCCCTTAGCACCTCGACCACCCGTCCCTTAAACACCTCCAGGGAAGGTGAATCAACCACCTCCCTGGGCAGCCTCTGACAGTGCCCAGTGACACTTTCCATGAAATTTTTTTTCCTAATAATTATTCCTGATTTCAAGCATGNACAGGATTCAAGGAGCGGTCTCACCAGTGCTGAGTACAGAGGGAGAAGAACCTCCCTGGACCTGCTGGTCACACCATTTCTGATCCAAGCCAAGATGCCATTGGTCTTCTTGGCCACCTGGGCACACTGCTGGCTCATGTTCAGTCGGCTGTCGACAAACACCCCCAGGTCCATCCTTCCAAAGATGGACAATAAACCACAAATCACGCCTCTTTTTTTTTCTGTATAAAACTGCATCCTACATCTAATCACCTAAAATACAGAAATCTGATTTTGGTTAATAAAAATTAATGTCTAAAGTAAGGGTTATGAATGAGAAATCATTTGAGTTTTGGTTCTTATCTCTAGTTTCTTTCTCACTAAACTGCCCCATGAATTTGGAACTCCTCACTTCCCAAAAACTTTTAGTTTAAAATTACAGTGAGATCAGCAAAGGAAAGAATAATTGATCATTTTTAAAATAAAATTTAATCCTGACTGGAAAAGCATCGTGCTATCCAAGGCTGAATACACTGATAGCTGTTGCCCTGAAGGCAGATCTTCATTTAAAAAGGAGCCTGGTTGCCCCACACACAAATGTCCTCTCAAAATAGCAAAAAGCTTGAACAGGTGCGGTTGGGCAGGGAATTGCACGCATACACAGGCATGTAGCAGAGGATATAGCACAAGTCCAGATCTATGACACCAGGCACTGTCTTACAACTTCATCTCCAAATATTTAGTTTACGTGTTTATCCGTCTGCAATTAAATAAAGAAATGAGGTCAAACTCCTGAGCTGACTCATCTCTTCAAGAAGGTGCCAGAATAATTTATCTCACCAAGCAACAAAACTAACTGAGTGCATAGCAGCCCAATAACTCATTTGTTACTCTTGTGCCTGAATTAAAACAGCCACAAAAAAAAAAAAGAAATAGAAAAGCTGCATTACACGTTCATTAAACTGTGAGCAAAAACAAACCAAACATTTTAAACTTAGGGTACAAATAATTTCCCATATAATGAAATACACAATGAATTGTGAATTAACTCAAATTTCCTTGGACTAAGCATGAAAACAATACATTGAATTTATAAACTTCTTCTGCGATATTGTTTAATTTTAAAACAAACCTGGTTTACCCCAAGACTAGTTAATCAAAAGGGGTTGATTTCTGACAGCTGTTATTGTTTGAAAAGTTAATATATAGGAATTTTATATTTGTTTGAAAAGGCATCTGTGTCTAGAATGTGCAAAGCTTTGATAACGCAGAGATAATTTATCTGCTTTCATTTTGTTCAATAAAGCTGCTCTTAATATTCTTATCTTATATTACTGGATGTCAAATAAAGTGATTTTATCATGCCATCAGTTTTTAAGCAAAATTACTGATGTCAGGTGGGTTTTCTGTTCCAGAACAGAGGAATTATACAGTCCAGTATCATCTTACTTGTAGTGATTAAGTGAAAGAAAACTAGTTATATCTATAACTGTGTAAACTGAAACAGGAAAGGCTGTTTTATACCACAATTTATAAATTGTTTGCCCATGTGAAAAAAAAGAGAAATTTCACTGTATAAATCATACTTATATTTCATTCTATATAGATCTATTAAAACTTATTAACTTGCTTGATTTACTGCTTGGAGAAAGCAAGTTCATGCCAAAGAATTCTTGCAGCCTCTCCCCTATCCACCCTGCACCTTATTTACTCATTTAGTCAGCAAATCTCCAAATGGGCACTATGCACACAGAAATAACCACTTTAGCAAACCAGCTATTTTATGAGGCAAAGGAAAAATTCAACTGGCTTCCGTAAACAACATAGTAGCATCTTCCAAAATAGAAGATGAAGCTAATGATTTTTAGAGTGGGGAGAGAGGGAGGGGAAGTGTTCTGATAAAACCTGGCAAAAAAGAGCATCTGTTCTGGTATTGAAATCAAGGAGAAGGCTGTGAAGAACTATCTGCCTGAGCTGCAACTGGCTGAGCAATATTTTGGGGGAGGACCCATAAAATAGGTCTCAAAAGTTGCAGGAGTTCCATGGCTTCTCATCATTTACTGAGCCTTTATCCCATTTTGGGAACGTGTTTTATTTGACTCTATATATACACACACACCCCCATTCTAAGGGCATGTACATAGAAAATGGTGCACATCTAGGTTGCTTTCTAGATAGTACAGAAAAAGAAGGGAAAACCAGAAAGCAAAACACACACTCCAAGATAGACTAACCCATTGCTATCATTCTGAAAGCTCCTCCAGTGAGGCCGCCTCAACTTAACTCCAAAATCTATGGCTACTTCATTTCATAGGTTTGGAAAATGTACATCTCTTCTTTATATCTCACTTTCCCCTGCTACGATCTCAAGTTACAAGGAATTTCTCAGTTATTTCTCCAGAATGCCTGCTGCTTGTACATGCCTCTTGCGATGGAGCAGGTAAACTTTTCTGAAGATGACTGCTAGGTTTCAGAAACCATACATGTACATATTAGAAAGCTTTATTTCCTTCTTATTATTTACACATTTATGCCCAAGTACCCTGAAAGCATTTACGCAACTCACGTAGCTGTTAAATTGTGATAAATATGAGAAAAAATACTAGAGGAAAGTACTTGAAGTTAGATCACAAGGATACTGAAATTAAATGAAGGATCTGGAAAGACAAATTTGATATGTATTCAGGGTATGAGTTCAGCACCAGAAACGTTAGCCAATGCACACCACCTATAACTTGAAAAGCATCCCAGGTTGGAAACTTGTTTCACTACCCCGAGCTTGAGGTTGGCTACTAGGCAAACCTACAAGTGCCAAACGGACAGGAGAGTGATTCTCTATCCCCTTCTTCAGTAGAAATAAAACCATTTTTTCACTCATGAAAGTCCTCTCAAACTGGAACATTCTAAAGATGAAATTGGTTTATAAAATACAGTTGAAATGATACTGTGTCAAAACAGGAATAAGTCAAACAAATAATTAAATCCAGTTCACCAAAGTAACATTTAAGACCATCTTCTTAAAATCTGTTATAATATCTGGCAGAGAAATATAATATCTCCACAACATGATGAAGGTTCCAAAGCACTTTTGCATGTAGTAGGTAGTAGGTTTTACCGTGTACCTATCACTGAAACATGTCCATGTCTACCAGGAACATCACATCAGTTCAAATGAGAGTAATCAATAGCTTTGTCTCTTGCAAACCAGTAGCTGAAAATCTAACATTTCACTAGTTTAACTAACACACTGTTTCAAGATGATGGAACAAATCTATTAAAGACATTTCCTCTGCCAATGCAGGGCTGCAACACTATATATACCCTGCACTTGTTCCTGGTTTGTTTAAAAATACAAACTGAAAACTTCAGTGATGAAAGATATTGTGGCTCCCCACTTTAATGTGAGGTCATCGGATATCCCTGACCCGATCTACTGACCTCAGGCGCAGATTATTCACAGAAGTTCAGACGCAGCGTTTCAAAAGCTTAGCTCCTCCAAAATTTGTGTCATTTTACTGACATTTTATATAAGTCACTCTTTCAGAACTGTGAGAAAAAGAGCTTATTTTTCTCCAAAGAATGAAATCACAGCAGTGCTAATACATTAACCCATTAATCAGCCATTGTAAGATAGGAAAGTGAGCCGATAGAGCAGTGCTTCTTTCTTGGAGAACTAGAGAAACATACTGCTGAGTTTAATGTCTATACTGCCTGTGCTCTCTTACCAGGAACACAGAACTTTAGGAGAATTCCACTAATGGTGCCTGCAGTTACCATGCTCTAAAACCACTCCTGTCTAAAATCCGAATTTGCAAAAAAAAATTGTTTTTCTTTATATTTCAGGCTTTAGCTTTTCCCAAAACCAGGTTGGGGCAGAAAGAAGTAGAAGTCATGAACTGCCAACTTTCACTTGAATGTTTAGTCTCTAAAATAATTAAGGTATGACACTGCCATCCTGCCAAGAATGCCACTCCTGATGTGATCATACTTGTATTAAATTCGACCTTCCAATTAAAAATATGCTACATCCTGTTTTAATGAGAAGATTTGCTAAACCAGGGTCAAGGGAGAAGCAGGTATATATTAAAGTGACAGTCCCAAGAACTAACGTGAAGGCTGAATGAAAGGCTTAGGTAGAGTACTCTGTTATCAGAGTTTTCTCAAGAAATAAGAATATATTCTCCCCACCTCTCAAAGTTATTTCTGAAGAAGAGCTTCTTCAGATTATTCTGCAGTACTGGGGAAGCCAAGTCTGGAGATGGTATCAGAATGGATCTACTTTAAGAGACAAGGCGAACATGAACACAAGTGAGATAGGTCCACACTTGAACAAAACCTTGCTTTGTCACATAACGTATTGGAGTCTCCCTGCTTTGCTGGACTATTGCAAACTCATGCGAAAATTGCAGAGATATCATGTTTCAGTTTTACATAATTGGTAAAGCAAGCACATGTGCATTAGCCAGAGAAAAGATAGCAGTCTCTCTTGCTGTTGGCTGAAACCAATACAAAAAATGTAAAAAACAAGTCCTACCACTTGAAGGTTTTTTGGCAGCCTATTTGAAATGGCAGCGCTCAGTTTAACTGCTAGCACACAGTTTCATAGTAAAATAACCACTATCATTTTCTGGTGGTCTTACCACATCAGCCAAGTACTGAATCAACTAACAGAGCAGAGGAAAACAAGTTAAAGACCTCCAACCCTCGCAGAGCTGCATCGAATAAAAGGCAGAGCTAGTTTGCTTGTGACCTAATACTGGGGCTGCTTTACTCAATCTGTCAACCGATTGCTTTAGTTTCCACAACTGTCAGTTTTGCACTTTCCATAAGTACTAAAATGCTCAGACGTTTCAGAGAAATCAGAAACCCCTGACAGTTCGAGGGGCTCGCCTACGTGAAAGTCGCATATTTCTCTGTTACAGGACCCAGAGTGAGTTCAATCTACAAAGAGATCAGTTGGCCTACATCATTAACACACTTCTACAAACAGGGGATAAAACAGTTTTAAATTACCAGAAGTTGCATCATTATGGATTATTATTTTAGCATTGTTAGCCTTCTATAATATGATGTTGCTCCCATTGGAATACTGATTAAAATAGGAACCAGATGTGCTTTTCATGACCAGATTGAAAAAGATAAACAACCAGAAAATCAATTCAAATAAAAAGGATGCCCTGGGGGTGTTTCTCAAAACTGAAGAGGGAGAGCATATGTATCTTTGAGAAGGGTGGGGCAGGATCTGAAAAACACTCAAAACCAGACCTCTCCTCTTTTACAAAAAAAAAAAAAAACAAAACACCCTTAAGAAATATCACACAATCTACTTCGGACACCTATTTTGATTATACCCCTATGCACCATTATCTCAAAATTTGGAGTACCAGCCAACAGTAAAACAAAGAAAAAAACATTATTTTCAGTTTTGCTGAGAAATCCACAAGAAATAAACCCCATAAGGATAGACGACTATATTTAGACCTCAGCGTTTCACAGGAATACCACTTTTGTTTACTGGCCTGTAAGTATCACACAAAGCTTCCAAAAAACTTCTCTGTCTTCATCACCACAGAGCCACTAAGTAGAAGCCTGATCTTCAAGCCAACCCTGGCAGGAGCATTTTTTGTGCTAAAGGCTGGGTAGAACCTTCAGTCTTGAAGGCTCAGTATGACTTAATGGTAATGTTTTGCAGAGCAGACCAACTGTTTCTTCAACATGCATGAGAAAAGATCCACATTTCCATTCACAAAGGGACAGGGGTCACAAAACACAAAAGAAATGACAGGACCATCCTCAATCATCTTGTTCTTCAGGTATCAGCGCGGCCCTCCTGAAGCCATACTTTTTTATCCCTGCACCTTTACATCTAGGCCAGGAATGAGAGACCGCTAAGGAAAGTGTCAGTCTCCTTTGACAAGTATGAAGAAGAATGGATGTCTTCACTTGGATAGAGAAGAAAAAAAAAAAGAAGAAAGGATTTATTTCCTAATTATCTACCTTAATTTCAGAAGAGCTAGAACACAGAACAGGTTGGCCCGGCTCAGCATCAGCTCAATGACTACTATCCAGGTCACACCAGGTCATTTTGCTAGAGCCGAGAGACACTCCTAGCAGAAAAAGCACAGGACACACAATCAGGCCTGCAAAACTTGGCTTAAAATAGCACATTGTATGGAGGCAAACTTATTTCTGGTTTTCATGAACAAACTCTTTTGGATATCAGTATCTTATTTTTTGACTGAGCAAAGCTTTGTCCCTGTGTGATGCAGTAGTTACTCTGTCTCTAGAAGTCCTCCACTGACAAAGTCAAAATACACTGAGTATTATATGTATATGTATACTCACACACACACACAAAACTTGGCAATTAAAGATTCCATGCAATACAGCCTAATACATATTTGATTTGCCAAATGACGTTATTTCTTTTAGATATGTCTTGAAAAACATCCAACAGATGAAGAGGGGATTTATAGAAATTCCTTAATCCCTCCCTATACCTTCTGATGTATTGCACTCGTTAGGACCTCATTGCTTTCCTGTGTTCATCCCTGACCTCACATCTCTTCCTCATTATGAGAGTTCACAATTTTTTTCCATTATTTCTTCTCTTCTGCTGTTTTCAATGCTCCTAAATTCTCTCCTCTAAAGCTGGTTCCCCGTTCTCTCCCACGTGCCAACATGTGCTTATATATTAACAGGCCCCTTGGGATTCTTGAGGACACCTATCATTGCCCCCAAGCAAAAGTTAACAAGCTTGCATACTCAGACAATGACCTGCATGAGAAGCAGCACTTATGGATGTCGAAAGTCTGGTATTGGATCAAAGTTCCATTCTTTGAGACCTCATCTGCTATGTTTGGGATACTGGTGCCCATAACCATTTCGGAGATGGTCAGAAGAGAACTAAGTAAAATTCTTCACCCCTTGCATTGAAGAAAGAGGCAAAAGTGCCTCGACTCAACATTGCAAAACTCCACTCTGGAGACATAAGAAACAATATTTCCACAGAGCAAAATATTTGTAATGGAGTAAATGGCAGCTTTGGGATTGTTCTAAAAGTTTTGTGATCCTACGCTTCCTCCTCCTCACGCTAGAAACTGTGTGAATAAAGAACCATAACGATCAACTACTTTAATAACAGAAGAAAACAGATTGCAAAGTCAAATTCTCTGAATTTGGCAAATACCAGAATTAACATTGTTCCTGTAAATTTACTTCAACTTTTGTGTGTACACATGTGATAGCTCTTTGCATTATCACATATTGTTTTCCACAGCCGTACAACTAAAGACTCATAAAAGTTTTTTTCTTATTGCTGTTTGGCTATCAAAATCATGTTGGCACTGGGAATTACAGATACAACCTCACAATCCTCATAGAGGAACCTAAGAATTGCAACAAGCCCCAGTATTTTGGGATATTTTAAGAGAGCTGCGTTTTTCTTCCACAAGCTTCTCCATCAAGAAAAGTTACCCAAAGTTTTAGTTACAACAGGAACCATCGGGAAGGACACAGACCATTTACTCGAGCAGAAAATCTGATCTGTAACTCAAGATTATAGAATACATGTTAAATTTGATAAACTATTCACCAGAGACCTTTTAGAGAACAAGAATTCATAGCAGGCACTGCCAATGTATTGTTTATGTTGAACAATGCTATGAAACAAACAAACAAACAAAGGCACGATCTTCAGAGAGGAATTTCATTAAAATGTGGCTAACTAGCAAAAAAACTGCTTGTCAAAATTCTTAAAAACACCAACAACTTTTCAGTAGCTTTTCTTAAATATTTATATGTTCCTATGCTGCGGTTTTCAGTCAACTAGATAAAAAAAAAATACTTGTTCAGCAGACTCCCATTGTCAAGGGATTGTGACATTGTGTGCCTCAGCATGATGTAGTTCAGCGCAGTAATTTCAGCACTAGAGCTGATACACCTCATCAGTGTGAAAAAAGTTCTCACAAATCCTTTTGTTTCTGAGAGGAAAAAAAAAAAAGGAGTTGGGGTTTTGGCTTTTTCTTTGTTTCCCCCCCCATTGAGAAAGTAACTGGAAAACTCAGCCCAGTGTATGTATATATATGGAGTAAATATAAAATGTAATTTTCAGGGTTTTGGTTATTTATCAATTGCTTTATGGACTTAATATTTGTGGTCAGTAGCCTCCTAAATCACTTTTTCTGTTGCCTAAAGTGACTAATTAGAATTCTTAGGAACAGCTATTCCTCAAACATTTTTTTCACATATACACCGCACTATTTCATCAACCATGTACACGGCAAGACAATCTGTGCCATTTAAGTCCTTGAAGTAAGGGATTTATTCATACAGTCTGCTGACAAAATGAGGTCAGGAAAAGTTTTCTATGACTGCAGAAGTGGCCTCTGTTATAGTAGCATGTTCTCAAGTATCGTAGAGCTGAAGAGATGTAGAAGGTTCCAAACAGACTGATGCTGTAGATGCACTCAACCTAACATTACAGAAAGATAAGGACTTAGCACTACACTAGACAAATTCCTGTCAGGGAATCAAGTTTCCCCTCCTCTTTTATGGGATTAGAAACTAGTCTGCCATGGGGAGAAAGGAATACACAGAGCCTTTAGTACTAGCTGCTTTTTCTGCTCTCTTCCTCTCCATCACCTCCTAAAGGTTCTACATTCCAGCTTCACATAACAGCAATATTCATTTCTGTGTTTGAGAAGTCTTTGTCAAGAAAGGGCTATGAAGATGATCAGAGGGCTGGAGCACCTGTGCTGTAAGGACAGACTTAGAGAGTTGGGCTTGTTCAGCCTGGAGAAGAGAAGGCTCCAAGAAGATCTTAGAGCAACCTTCTAGCACCTGAAGGGGCTGCAGGAAAGCTGGGGAGGGGCTGTTTACAAAGGCTTGTAATGATAGGACAGGGGGCAATGCCTTTAAATTGGAGGGGGGAAGATTTAGATTAGACAATAGGAAGAAATGCTTTACAATGAGGTTGCCCAGGGAAGCTGTGTCTGCCCCATCCCTGGAGCTGTTCAAGGCCAGGTTGGATGGGGCTTTGGGCAGCCTGGTCTGGTGGGAGGTGTCCCTGCATGTGACAGGGGGGTGGGACTGGATGGGCTTTAAGATCCCTTCCAACCCAAACCATTCTCTGATTCTATGAAAAATAAGCGTGAAAAACTAGCAACTGAAATTAATGTTAAAAGGGTAGAAATTATTTTAGTAATATGATAGTTACGATAAGTAAAGTAAGCCAGGAGTGAAGAGGCAGATCAGAACAGCATCAATCCTGATTAAGATCTGTTTCAAAGCCTGACATTCATCAGTTGCTGACAAAATTCATTCCCTGCCAATGCCATGAGCCAGGCGAATAATCATCTAACAGAGCAACAGCTGCAAGCAGGAGACATTTAAACACTTGGAAGTACAGCTGTTCAAAGATAGAAGGGATCACCCTGTCAATCTACAGAACTACACATACAGAGAAGAAGGATGGTGCCATTTACTTGCAATATAAGCTATCTGGTAATCCTCAGTCTAGGCATCTGTAAATCACAGTCAGTTTGAAATCAATAGTATCACATCCTGCCTTACTCTCTAGTGGGAGCTCTGAAAGGAACTCTGCAGTTTTGACATAGCCTTAGTTTGCCCTGCTACTTCGATCACAAAGGTATCTTGGCACTTCCTTTTCTTCTTTTTATAATTAGAAAAATTGGCTCACCAGCCCATGCCCACACTAGATGCCTCAGGAATGACGCTGGCAATGCTTGTTCTAACCCTGCACTCGGTATCATGAGCTGCACTCAAATCCCTAGCAGTTTACATCCTCCTGTCACACCCTTTCTTGATCATCAAATGACTATTCTGGCTTGAATTTACATTGATTTAGCAGGATATCACAGACTTCACTATCAGTTAGCGAGGCAATGGAAAAAGTGAGGAAATGTGGTGGAGCTCACTCTGTAAACTAATTACCAACACAGATTCGCTAGCAAAGACACCCTTTTATTAGATCCCCTCAGTTCAGCAAATAGTTATCTACCATTCAAACATTAAACAGCTGGAAAACCTTACATTTTGGTGACTAAGTAGTATCCCTGCCTCCGACAGATGGTAATAAATAACACAATCATTACAGAGAATTGCTCTTGTTCAAAATCTACTGGCAAGTTTTAACTCTCTGCAAACAGCACGTTTTTGCACGGGAACAGGGCATGTTTTTCCCTACATTATTTTGCTTTTAGAACACGTGTTATAATAGGCCATGTAATTAGCTTAAGGTTGGGAAAGGTCTCACTCCAGCTGTTTCCCAAAATAAAGTATTAAATACACACAAGTAATCCAGTAGCATTTCTGTCATATACAGTCTCACGTTTTGTTATTTTGCCTTTGTTTGTACGCAAGCTCTGCCAAAGGAGGTTCAGGCTGGACATTAGGAAAATATTTTTCACAGAAAGGGTCATTGGGCACTGGACAGGCTACCCAGGGAAGGGTTTCAGTCACCTTCCCTGGAGGTGCTTAAGGGATGGGTGGTTGAGGTGCTGAGGGACATGGTTTAGTGTTTGATAGGAATGGTTGGACTCGATCCCATAGGTCTCTTCCAACCAGGTGATTCTATGATTATACCAACCTGCTTTATTTCTATACATAGTAGGCAAAGAACAAGTCACTGAAAAAGTATCTGCTTAAATCTCAAGACTTAAGACACTCACAAATAACATAAAACCACAGAAACATAAAAAAGGAAACCATGTGAAGCCCCAGGTGAAGTCATAGACTTGCTGAAGTATCTGGAGATGCCATGAGCTTAGTTTGGTAACATTGGTTTAGTTGTCTTTGTGAGCATGTACTTCCACACAGACTTTAATTTTTATCATTCTTTTCTTCACAGTTTTCCTCCCTGATTTAATGCAAGAGATGGATAACTAGCATTTTGTACCTTTTGAGTTTTTTACTTCAGAGCATCAACAATGTTTCAGTGGAGTGCGTATGGGTGACCCTAAGTTTTTTAAATCATGTCACCGGAGCATTTTTACACCTACAGTACATCTAATAGGGGCAGTGTGTATTGCATCTATCATGCCTATTGAGTTGGAGAAACTCTCAGCTGTCAAGGGCAGCTGTAAGCACACAGAGGCACCTAATATTTTGGGCTATGCCAAAAGATTTGCAACCTAGTCCCACAGGCAGCGGAAAAAAATGCTTCTCCGTAAAGCTTCATTTCACTTTAGGATTTTGGAAGCATTCTTGTTTTGTTTTCCTCATCTACTGACTCACAACCTCCATACTTACGTCCCTGTCTTTCCCTCAACTTGGCCTAGTTTCCTTTCTGAACCTGCTTTCTTTAGTACTGGCCTCTCTCTTCCTCTGCACATTCCTGAGAGTCAAATCCTAGAGGTCTCCCACCCAAAGCATTTTTCCCCCCAAATTCTGGTTGATTGCTGTCTCTTCTCTTTGCACAGCAAGGTCACTTTCAGACGAGATACAATCTACCTTACACATACTCATGTAAGGTTACCTACTACTAAGCGATAGAATCATAGAATAACTAGGTTGGAAGAGACCCACTGGATCATCAAGTGCAACAAATTTGATGAAACAGTAAAAAAAACCCAACGAAAAATAATTAAAACCCTTTGTGACGTCTCAGATTTATCACATCACCTATAGCTCTTCCATTTCAAAGTGTGTACTGCAAGTCCTTTCACTATGCACAGAAATACATCTATGTAAGACGTTAAGTCATGTGCCATTATACTTACTGAACATATTTACTAATCCTTTTAACAGCCTTTTCTCTCTGACTTTAGCTGGTATTATCTTTACATCAGAAAATGTAGCGCTTAGTGCGCTGTCATCTAACTACATGCCAACAGGTCATTACTGGAAGTCCACTAATAACTTCAGCTTTATTGTAGTTCAATTAAGTCAGAGAGGACTGTATAATTTGCACAATCTGTTCTTTTCCGTGACTATATTTTAATTAAAGGTATAAATGTTTGAAATAGAGGATAATTTTCCGTTCTCAATTTAAAAAAAGCCTGAAAACTGTCCTCCAAAATCAGCCTTCAGATGGGCTCCAATTAGATGGAACTAAAATTGTCACCTAGGATTAAAAGAGCAGCAGATAGACAAGGCAATAATGGAATAGATAGATATCTAGGAATAGATATTATCATGGCAACAAAGATATATTCTTGTTTTAGATGTTAATCATAAACAATTTTTATATGGCCTAAAGAGCGTTTAGCCACCAAGTAATTTACAATAATATTTACGCTACATATGGACCCATGCGAAGGGTTTCTATCTATTGCCAGGCAGCACTAAAACCCAACAACTTTGGTTTAAAGTCTGATACAAAGATTTTTATCTTCCTACTCTCTGAATTCTGAAAGTTCTGGAAGATGTTGTAAAGCAGATTTGAAATGTATCGGGGAACAAGGAGAAGCAGGATGACAGTTTCTTAGCAGGTATACGTTGCCCTGAGGGGAAACTGGATAGAATGGAAAGATTTTTTAAAAGTCACATTCATGACCCAAAGCCAAACCTGGGTGGTATGTATTATTAGAAAACAGGCCAGCCTGGAGATGCGGAAAGCATCCCTACAGTCATGTTTTCATCTAAAAGGACAAAAAGTAATTTCCTATGTGAGGGAAAAGGGAACAGACTTTATTAAGCTGTTTCTATTTGAACTGGAGGCCTATGCAAAATCTTCATAATTGGAATAAAAACCCTTGCAATTCATTGCCTTTTCTTTCTTCTCAGCATATGCACTGCAGCAATGTTGAGGACAACTGTATTGACTAGGAGGCAGGAACCAACACAGGGGTTAACATAAAGGGGGCAGGTTTAAATATTAAAGGCTGGCTTATGGCATATCTGTTCTGCAGATTTTCATATTACATGTGTTCCTGATACCTTAACACATTTCTTCAAATACAATCTTGCCAAAGAAACGTACAAACCAATAGCATTTTCAGTGAATGTTTTCCATATATCATCAAGGACTTGCTTGGGACTGGATTTGCAAAGCCCTGGGTATACACATGTGTAAGAAAAGAGAGGAAGGAGTGCCAGTCAACTTAAATATTCCATAACACTAAACCAGTTAAATTTGAGAGGGATCCTGGTTATGCTTCTTTTAAACAGAAGTGCATCGGATCATTAGAAGATCAGAGATTTATGCAAAGAATCATGACTTGCATCAGCAGATCAAGGTGGCATCCTCGCATCAAAAACCATGCAGTTGCACTTCATAGAATCATAGACTCACCAGGTTGGAAAAGACCCATCGGATCATTGAGCCCAACCATTCCTATCAAATATTAAACAAATACTAAACACTTGCTGCACTGCAAGACAAAACTATGTAATTAAATAAAACCGCAGTTAAAGCAATGTAGAAAAAAGTTCTTCCATAATTAGAAAGTGTGAGAATACGAATGTTATCAGCAGTTATTAAAGACTAACCGCATTGGTTACTGACTTAACTTAGAACTAGTGCTTTATTGAAAGCGCTTTACATGTATTCTAAATATATAGCTTCTTCATGAAGATCTGAACTGAAGCACCACTTAAAACACACACTTACAGCAACTGATTTATTTTTCCAGAGCCAAGAGAAACACATGACCATGCCTGGACCATGAGTGTCTCCAGTTTTCAGGACCCAAAACCTCAGGTATGTATTTTTTCTCTCCTGTTGCTAACTGCCAGAAACAATATGTTAGCAAGGAAAACCAAAAACTAAAAGCAATATAGATCTAAAAGCGAAAGCTGGTATTGCACATAAAAGACCCAGAATATTTACAAAAAACATTTCTACTTGCATCCTACTTCGCTGAGTGAAACACAGATTACCTTTTATCCTTGACTGCTTTCTTTATAATACACAACAGATAAGCCTTTTGAATGCCACACATTTTTTTCATTGCTATCATTCTGAATTCAGACCATGGGATGGATCAGACAACATAGCGATACAAATCCAGCAAATGGACTGGCCAGACCCAGAACTGGGTTGAATTACTTCAGTCACCGCTTCTTGTC
>WAAB01013168.1:132184-262831 GCA_013389865.1 Piaya cayana
CATTTTCAGTGAATGATTTCCATATATCATCAAGGACTTGCTTGGGACTGGATTTGCAAAGCCCTGGGTATACACATGTGTAAGAAGAAAGGAGTGCCAGTCAACTTAAATATTCCATAACACTAAACCAGTTAAATTTGAGAGGGATATTAGTTTGTTTTAAACAGAGGTGCATTGGATCATTAGATCAGAGATTTATGCAAAGAATCATGACTTGCATCAGCAGATCAAGGTGGCATCCTCGCATCAAAAACCATGCAGTTGCACTTCATAGAATCATAGACTCACCAGGTTGGAAAAGACCCATCGGATCATCAAGTCCAACCATTCCTATCAAATACTAAACAAATACTAAATACTTATTGCACTGCAAGACAAAATTATGTGATTAAATAAAACCGCAGTTAAAGCAATGTAGAAAAAAGTTCTTCCATAATTAGAAAGTGTGAGAATACGAATGTTATCAGCAGTTATTAAAGACTAACCGCATTGGTTACTGACTTAACTTAGAACTAGTGCTTTATTGAAAGCGCTTTACATGTATTCTAAATATATAGCTTCTTCATGAAGATCTGAACTGAAGCACCACTTAAAACACACACTTACAGCAACTGATTTATTTTTCCAGAGCCAAGAGAAACACATGACCATGCCTGGACCATGAGTGTCTCCAGTTTTCAGGACCCAAAACCTCAGGTATGTATTTTTTCTCTCCTGTTGCTAACTGCCAGAAACAATATGTTAGCAAGGAAAACCAAAAACTAAAAGCAATATAGATCTAAAAGCGAAAGCTGGTATTGCACATAAAAGACCCAGAATATTTACAAAAAACATTTCTACTTGCATCCTACTTCACTGAGTGAAACACAGATTACCTTTTATCCTTGACTGCTTTCTTTATAATACACAACAGATAAGCCTTTTGAATGCCACACATTTTTTTCATTGCTATCATTCTGAATTCAGACCATGGGATGGATCAGACAACATAGCGATACAAATCCAGCAAATGGACTGGCCAGACCCAGAACTGGGTTGAATTACTTCAGTCACCGCTTCTTGTCACAACGTTGGTCGTGAATTGACAAGGTCCTAGTCAAAAGGGAAATAGCTGTAATTAGAGTTTACAAGGGTTAACTTCATGAAAGCCACTTTTTGTATCCGCTGCAGGCATGGAGCCCTTGAAAGCCCTAAGGACCATGCCTTTCACATAGAAAAAGTGTGTACATCGAGCCTTTTGCCTGAATTGAAAATCTAGGCTGAGCCTAAGAACAGCCCGCTATGCTGAAATGGAGGTAATTACAAGAAAAGTTGATTGACTTCGAGTGAAAATGGTTAAAAAAAGAACGCAAAGCAAGTGACAAAAGGGATTAATCAAAATAAGGGCTGAGAAGGAAGTTGAGGGCTTTAAGGAAGGAAATTACTCATTCTCTGCGTGTATAGGAAAGGCTGAGTAACACAGGGTGCCTGGTGTCATACACCTTTGCTCATTTTGGATCACACCAGTGAAAAAACCCGATATACTCATGTTCCCCTCACCACAAGGTGGCACATATGTACACTCAATGATTTTTTAACTGCCTCCACTACGGTTTAGAAGTAAATGTTACCCATTTCTACAGAGAGGAAAGAGTGAGATAAAAGCAGGGAATGATAAACTGCATTATATTATCAAGACAACCAAAGTTAAGTAAACTGTGGATTTAATATGTGGATAAGTTCCAAACTTTCCTTGTTACTACTAAAAGGTCTGAGGTATATTCACACCCCCAGCATGAAAATTAAACAGGATAAGGAGCTATTCAAAAACTTCAATTTGGTTTTCAAATACATTTGCCAGAAACTCAGCAGAAATTAGTGGTGGAATGGTGGACTTTGGATAGCAGACTGGTGCCAAAGATGCAAATAAGCATAGAGAAGCTGAAAACCAGGCATACCTACCCATTATTTTGATTTTCTGTGTTTTAAGCCTGGTGGTCACCCATTGGCTAGTATGCAGTATAAAGGTTTTCCCTTCCACTAGTGCCACTTTTCATTCCTGTGTTGTGAGTTTCGAGAACCGGTAACTGCGTATGCTAAGGAATGCTGCTCCCTAGCAGTAATTTTTCCTTCATGCTGATAAACATTGTGTTTGAATGTCAGGCTTTGAAACACCTCATTTACACCTGGTGGATGACCAAGTGAAAAATCTCTGTGATCTTCTGTGCAGTTGGTCCTCTTTTCAAGTCCACTGTGTAAAAACATACTGCATGACCTATAGTGGTGACAACACACCCATCCCCACGGCACATAATGGACCCACACGTTTCATATATCCAGCAAAGAGGTACTAAACAGACTACAGATCCACCAAACTGCAGAAGAGATTTGGAAGCAAACCGAGATAAGTGTGTGAGTACAAAAGAGAGAAGGAGGAATTTAAGACAGAAAACCTCTGACCTAAATCACAGCACAGAAACGCTAGCTAGCATGCAAAGCAACTCTATCCACACACCGCGGAATATATGTTTTTAGAAAGTAGATTCTTGGAGATTTGAAGTATAAACTATGTACATAGCTCCCTCTGATGACCATTGGACACGATACAATGCAAGTCTCCTTTTATTTTTGTTCGTGCATTCAACTGACAGCTGACTGGTTAAATTCTAATTGCTTCCAAGTGAGGTCAGCAAAGGTATTTATCGAAAAGGACTGAACAACAGGCTCACCACACACATGCACGCGCACGCATAAGCACATACACACCATCTCTCCAGCGTGTTGATTTATGGAAACAATTATAATTCTGGTGGAGTCTTTCTGAGCTGCGAAAGTTTGTAGCCACACTGGTGTGTTTCATGTTGCAAAAAGCAGACAACAGAAATGGAATACTTGGGCATCCAGCTCTTATCAACAGGAACAAGTAAGTTATCTGTCCTTTACAAGAACATTAAACAGTTTCTAATACCTAATAACTTTTATCTTCAATTCTATATGCTTGATACTAAAAAAAAGCATTAAGAAAACTATTTCTACTAATAAACTGTAGGAGTGAAAAGTACAGGGCTAAGACTATGAGGTCTGTTTTGAAATCTGAACTAGAGAAAAGTTATCTGGTAGATTGTGCTAATACTGAATATATAGGTATGAAGTAATCAGCAGATTTTTACCATGACTGAGAAAGTAGTTCAACTGATTCAATGGAGTATTTTTGGAGCAACTTAATACTGAAAACAAACTGTTTACAATCAGATTAAATGTCTCCGTATGTTGTGTGAGTGATATCTATTGTGTATATATTTGCATAGTTTAAAAAAATCAGCTTAGCATGTCATACACTTGTGTTCAGTGCTTTTCAGTAGCATAATATATCCTTGCACCTTTGTAACAATTGAACATAAAGACTTACACACCTTCTCTCACAGATCTTTTACTTTCAGTGCAAGCAGCAAATTCAAGTAGTACAGAAGGTCACAACAACAAAGGTTTTTATAACTGGCGTTTCTAAAGGATATTCTGACTGAAGAGATATTTAAGAAGCTCTTCCGTTTCGCCATTAACTATTAAGGAATAACGATCAGAATTCTAGAAGAGGGAACAATCTCATTTAAACGAATCTGTAACTCACAGAGACAGAAGGCAGGTCGGTGACCTCAGACCAACAGTCTACTTCAGATTTAATTTTCATTATGTTGTTCATGAACACCCAGAACACTGCACTATAATGCACAAATGGATACTGACATGGATCCTGCCAATTTTGCTCTACAGATCATACTTTTACATTATCTTTCTAATGGGCACTATATCTTTAGCTTGCAATGACATGACTCCAGAGCAAATGGCTACAAATGTGAACTGTTCCAGCCCTGAGCGACATACCAGAAGCTATGATTATATGGAAGGGGGGGATGTGAGAGTGAGAAGACTTTTCTGTCGAACTCAGTGGTATATGAGGATTGATAAGCGAGGCAAAGTAAAAGGGACGCGAGAAGCAAACAACAACTACAGTAAGTAACATTTTTGCTCTTCCCATTTCTAAGTTTTAGAAATTTACACGTTATTGTTTCCTATTCCCTGATTTATTGTAATTCCAAAAGAATTTTGTACAGTGTGCTGACATTTGTATAAGACAAGTTTTCCAATTAATCCTACAGCAGGACATTTGTTATTGATTTTGAAATGCGTCATTTTAAATGCTACATTGTAGATCTGCTAATATATTGGTTGCAGCTGGTAACTATTAGCAAACAGAGAGCCTATTTTAACAAGTGAATTAAAGTTGTAAGTATGAAAACGTATAACCACAATCTCTGCTCATAAAATACTTATGAAACATTAAACCACATTTATGTAGCCCACAACCTACCTAAAAGTTTGGTGTGTCTGACTTAACAATTAAAACATATGCAATACTAGAAAGTTCAATGGAAAGAATTATGTAAACTCTCTTGCAAAATCTTTTAGATAGTTTGCCAAGCCAGGAACAAAATCTATTATAGTTTCTGCAGTTCATTATTACAATGATCATGATGCTGAAAAAATAATCTCTCCCCTTTCTTCCAAAACCATGACTCATCTAGAGAGAATGAACATATACTATTTTGCAAAGCTGTACCAAATACTATTTTAGACCTAGCAAAAGAATTGCTGGACAAATATGTGTTTTTCACACAAATACCTGTATATCTTCCAGTTATACTTAAAGGTAGCAATTTTACAGTCACTATTTTGCCCACTCTGTCTTATTGCAAATATATTGTTTATTTAAGGAAACATGACATCTACTTGAAAAGATATCACTTAAGATACAACAGGAAAATACATGGGATTATGCTGCATATTTCAATACAAAATTATAAGGAAAAAGGGACACAAATGCTGGTCTAGTGCTTGTATTCAACTGAAAGGACAAATATATTTCCAAGGACGCTATTAAACACAGTTTTAATGTAGGTTGTATGCATTATTGTGTTTTTTATAACAGCAAGAACAAAAGAAATCAATAAATCAAATTACAAGAACTGTTAGTGTGATGCAGCTTTCAGCTGAAGCTGACTGCTTATTTTCTATAAGAACAGCACTTCTGCATGCTAAGCACCTGGCTAGTGGGCTTCATAATTTATTTCTTTACTTCATGACTACACTAAGTGCTTGGCAACTTGCATGGCTAGAACTTAGTTGACTAATGTTGCTGTTTCCTTGAAAATTTGTTTCCATATGTCTCCTTTCTTCCTACACTATGACATAGTGAATAGCCATATTCCTCTGAAAGCAACACATGGCCAGAAGCCAGATAAATTATTTAGTCCATATTCAGGAAGACTCCCATTGAGTTCCAGAAAGGCTTTGCTACAATAGAGATCCATAGGGAGAGGTTTGAAGTAAAATATTGCTCCCATGAAAATCATTGGAAAAAAACCTGATATCAACTGCTGAAATAGTTTCTTCTAAATTTTTGTAGATATGTGAATACCCACAGTAGCCAATTCTTTTTCTGTAATTATTTAAAGCATATAGAACTGAATAATTACATGGTTTTTTTTAAATTTTATTTCCATAATGCTTAATTAAAATCTTGGTAATTCAGCGTTATTTCAGTTTCAAGTAAAGGCACTCAATTCTCTGCAGGATCCCATGCTGCTGAAGCACACTAATGACACCCTGAAACACTCTGTAGTGAAGCCATTAGAGGATATCAGATCATCTTGTGCTAAAGGCAATCCATTTCTTGTAGTTTTCTGAACACTTTAAGATGATTTAGTGGTGGTGACTAACTTATTACAAATCACAGAAAGACAATCCTGACTTGTTAAACTCTTACATTTATACTGCAGTAGAAAAAAAATTCTTTTTCTGGTAAATGCAATGAGTGTCAGTAGAGAAAACAATACTGGAATGGTTTATCTAGTAGCTGATGTGCTCCATGAGGAGCTGCCTCCACAAAATTTAACTAAAGTATGTGGAAAGTCTCCCACCATCTTAAATTTAAACCTCTTGCTGTAATTTATTGGTAATACACTAGGAAATAATAGCCTAATGTTTTTGTTGGACAAGTAGAAAGGGGAAATACAGACAAAGAAGAGTGGAAAATGGGCATTAATTAAATTTTGATTTTCTGAGAAATGGTGAAAAAGCCTTTTAAATTGTATCCTCTATTCAACAGAATATGCAAGAAGCTTTTCTGAAGATGAGTAACTGTAAGGGAAATCAATAAGTAATGAGGGGGGTGGGGGGTGGAAATACCCAAACAAACAAAGCCCTCCACCTGGACAAATAGACTCTTCCTAAGCAAAATTTTTAATATTAGTAGAGTAGACTAAACAGGATAATTTTATCCCAGGTCTATGAAAAATAATTTTAAAACCACCCCCATTAAAAATGTACTAATCTGGGTGTTCAAATGTTCTTGTCCTGTGGCTCCCAGATTTGAAAGTCAGTAAAAGGTGAACCAGACCTGTTTCGCAGGATGGAATCCCAGAATAGTTGCAGTCAAATTAACAAAGTATAAAAATCATTGCTTCGAGAAGTATCTTCTTATTTTATCCTAATTTTCCACTTGTTTAATAAGTAAAAGTAATCCTTCCCCCTTTCGAATCACTAAAGTGCTACCAAAATGTAAACAAGAAAAAAATTCAAATTTTAGCTATGATAACATAGCTTCATAAAGGAAGCCAGATCAACAGCTTGGCACACAGTCAGCACACAGCACACACTATTTTCAGGCTATGAATTGGGAAGTGTCATTAATGAAGAGCAATATTAACACTGAGAGGTGTCTGTAAGATGATAACTTCATTATAACGTTGGCAAGTGCCAAAATTCACAGAGCTTCTCTCATCAGTCAAGACTATAACTGTAAGAATGCCAAGACAGTGATGAATTGGGGTGTCTGCGCTTCAGACTTTGCTAGCAGGTTACAGAATAAAATACGTATACACAACATCCTATAAAAGTAACAGCAAAACCATGCAAGTGTTAAAATTTCCTCACGTTTTAATTCAAAAGCCACTCTATTAAATGTGTGCGTGTTGAAAGTCCATGGCAAAATTAAATACCAAACCAAATCCTCACTCACCAACTGCAATTAATCTGTATTTATAAGTCACTTGTTTCAAAACATGTAAACATTTAGTCCAAGAAATGCACGTGCAGCAAATGAAAGAAATACACGTGTAGTGAAAGCAAATTGTTGAATCCTGTTTACAACAGTGATGAACTTACCATGTATCTTAAGGATACTGTTCTGTGCATGTTTCAGAAAGCAGTAGAGCCTTCTGGTGGACATAAGGCTAATAACTCAAGAGCAAACTAAGAAAACCAGAGGAGAGAGATCTCCACTAAACATAGGAAATGCACCTGCCAGCTCTGCTTTTACTCTGAAAATTAAAAGGCAGAGTGAGAACTGAGTCACATACTGAAAAACTAAAGCAAGAATCAGGAAGCAGCCAAGAGATGAGGTCACCCAGAAAAACTTGTCATTGTTCATAAAACCTCCCTCTTTGACAATCACTTATTATTCTTTGTCCAAGCCTTATATTTTTTTATTAAAAACTAATTTTTGTATCTTGTTCACGTAAGATAATCTAAGTGAGCACAGAAAACAGCCTTTTTGCATTCATGACAGTAATAAGTGAGAGTGAATGAAAATACCTTGGAGATAATATGGCAACTGAACCCTTTATCTTTGACAGAAAAACAGATGCCTCCTCCTTACTGCTTACTCCTTTCATTTCAGTTTGTGTTTATAAATTTTGCCAGGTTTTATTTGATTTTGTTCACAAAGAAAGGCAGCAAAAATCAGAGTTTATTTTGACTCTATCCAAGAGGATTTACAACTATGACTGGATGATGTTTTAGGACTTTCCACGCTCTGTTGCCTTTGGAATCTCATTTTCAAGACTTCAAAGGGTCTCTTAGTTACTTGAAAAGCCTTCCCGGAACCTGAATCCTAAGATGTCTGATCCTATCATATTCCATGTGTGCTCTAAACCCAGAAAGTGCCTATTTCCTCCTCTTTGCAGATAAAACCAAGCAAAAAAGAAACAACAACAACAAAAAGATAAGAAGATAAGATAGTGTGTTAAGATCTAGGCATAAAATGGCTGAAATCTTGGTCAAAATTTTTATCTTGGAAAACTACTATTTTGAACATAATCCAACAAGTCACAGTTTTTAGCAATATTAAATGAACTCTAACTCAGTTCTGTTAAAACCTGAGCCCCAACTGATGACAAAACACTTATGCAACTTAGTGGTTAAACACCCAAACTTGCTTAGAAATTAAATTTCCAATAGTACTTCTATATATATATATAGAGGTATGTATGTTTTGCAAGTATGTAAATTTTATTTCTGTTGCTTAAATATGCGTTACACAGAGGAGCAAGGAAATTCATTATCTGAAAATCAGATATTTCAAGGCAGGTATTTGTGTACCAGATTCAGTTCAGGGTTATGTGTGTTCCAGCCAAACAAAGTCTGTTTTTGCAACTGCATTCTTGTTTTCAAGAGGCTGTTGGTTCAACAAATAAGTTGTTTTGGGGAGAAAACAAACCTTCACTAATGTGAAAGCTCTTTTGCTTCACATTAACACTGCTAATAAGAGAGATTTAATTCAAATGGCAGCATATGTGTATCCTCTCAACACGTAGCCTGCGGTGCCAAGGATGACTTTCCCTCCTACAGCAATTAATCAGATCTAATTACAACAGACTTCCCTGCTCCTTCTCTAGCTCTTTGTATAGAGGGTATGGAACCCTCAAGTTTCATCCAGCAGAAGACACTCTATGCCTATACCTTAGCCTACACCTTATCACAAATTCCAGGTTTTCACCATAAACTGCTGCTGAAGATGGGTTTTAGTAAAGATGAAAATAACAGAAGCAGCTGAGTTATGCCTCTCTTACAGCTTCTATTGACCTTTTCTGATAAAAGTACCCTTCATGGGAAGTGAGAAGAAAGGGGAATGAACTCATGAACCATTGCAGCAAGATTCTTTAGATCTCTCATATCCATGTCCAAATCAGTGTTCAGCTGACACAGTAAGACAAGGGTGCCATGAAAAACAATTGCAACGGTTCATCACTTCCAAATTTACTCCCAGAATCTTCATCACCTTGTCTATTCCATGGTATTTAGCAGCTGCAAAATGTGTAAAGTCAGAATGGTAGCAGTTTACACTCTCTTTCTTCTCACTCTGAATGCAAAGTGATTGTATAAACTCTGTGAAGGGAGAATCAGACCTCTGAGATCAGGCACAGGCAGCAGCTTCACAAGTTAACATACACCAGCAGGGCTACGTCTGCCTGTGTGTGCTTCAAAACTGGGGAATGAGCTAAAAACCAATGAGTAATGAAAAAAAACCATTTAAGCTGAATCTATACATAGTGTGCTTAAACTGATTCAGTTGCCCTTGATACAGCTTTGCAATTCAGCTGTGACTTGGCAGTTTTTCTACATCTCTCATTATTGAGATTTATCAGAAATGAGAAACTATATATTTTTATGGAACCATCACTCAAGTCTATCAGCCAACTGCAGAAGCAGTTACAGGATACATTAAAACAGACAAATTGAAGCCTCTTCCCCCTTCAGCTTTTCCCCCCCACTATTTACTATTTCTGGGTTTAAAAAAAAAAAAAGAATAAAAAGTCAGAACTGTAGCATTAAGCATGTTATTGCTCCATCCTGAAGAAAATGTGCTGAAGTGGCCCTGACCTGAGACTCAAGAGACTTGAGGCCAATCCAAACTTCTAAGCAATTTGCTTACAAATGTTGGGAAAATTCTTCAAACTCTCTGTGCCTCCATGAAAAAGAATGATTTGCCCCTATGTAAAGGGCTCTAAAATCTGTTGGTGAAAAAACTTCCAGACTTTAAAAGAACTGTGTGTTAAAGTTATCAAATATTATTATTATTATTTTAGTTAATTTTCTATTACTCAATATTCTGTAATCAAAGTCAGTAGCTAGGGAAAAAACACAGAGCTCAAATTAAACTTAAGGAAGCAATGTTCCATATCGGTAAATTGAATTTGGTAGAAAAATATAATTCCCTATATGGTCAGTCTTGCAAAACAAACCCAAAATCCAAGTCCTCTCCCTTCATGGCTTCCAGCTTTCTGTGTTGACTGAGTATGTGAAAGTGATTTTCCTTTAGATTTCTAGGATCCTGGAGTACACAATAAAGCTGGTTTCCCCTCCATCTTCCTTAAAAGTTGAAGAAGACCAAGGCATCCTAAAGCACACAAACATACTGTTCCACACTACAAAAGTGTATCCATTAGTATTAGATTTTGGAACACTTTCCTCATCAAAACAGAATAAGTTTAGGCACAGGAAGGCTGTTACTCTGCTTGGGTGGCACGCTGCTTTCATTGCATAATTGACTGTCTATGACTATATTTGGCAGCTGTATTTCAATTGTCTTTTTTGACCTTCGACTTTATTGCTAATATTTATTTCTGGATATGAGCTTGCACAAAGGTCAAGTTAGCCTTCTGTGAATGTAATTTAGAAGCATTAGTAAGAAAAAGTTAACAGTGAAAATTCCTATGGTAATAACATAATAGAAGTTAACAGCCATAGCACCGAATTGTCACATTTTAAAACTTTCATAACACATGACATCATTTGTACAAATGGAAAAAATTCCTTGGAACAATTGGTGCTGAAAAGTTGGAAGCGGATATTCACAGATGTGTCCCACAACTTCACAAAGCACACAAGAAAAGCAATAAAAACACCGATGCAATCAATACGCTCTCTCTCTTGACTATTATTTAGCTTCTGAAACAAAGAACAAAACGATGCTTGAATTGTAATGAGATTCACGTTGCAGTATTCACACACTGCTTACAATATGAATCTAGTTTATCCCCAGAAGACTGCAATAATCTAGACACGTTGAATCAGACAATCCAACAGGTAGATCCCAGTTCATACTGGCAAAGCTACGTTAGTTTATTCCAAGCAAGCACTTGCTCTTTTAAAGTTATAGTGGGAATCTGATAATTAATAAACAACAGTCTGAAATGATTTCAAAGTCTAGATATTCTGTTTAAAAACACTGAAACTTTCCTTCATGATGCCATCTTTCAAAACTAAGCACGCTCAGGACACTGATAGATCACTGGAAAACTATAAACAAACCCACATAGCATTTAGAACAACTTCTAAAACAGGGAGTAAAACAAACATCATCCATCTCCATCACTTCAATCAAAGCAGTTTTTGAATAACCTCATTACCTGTGGGGTTTTTTGGAGGAGATTCTTTGCATTACTACTACAACACTTAATAGCATACACCCCTTTCCTTACTTCCATTTTTGGTAAGCTGGTTTGCTTTATTTCTATGTGTTAATAGACACTGGGTGTTGCTATAGACTATAACAAGCTGATCAGACTTGGTTTTACTCATTTGGATACCCTGAGATTTTGATATTTATCTAACTAGATGGTAATGTATTGCAAAACAGAAAAACCACCTGCTAACAGGAAGCATATTTTCATTAATAACTTGCCATAATTTTATTATGACCTTTAAATGACAAGTGAGTTTTGATATCTAAGTCAGAAACAAGATATAAATAGTGAAGTATATGAATGTTAGAGAGAGAAAATATTATTGATGAACATACCTATTATCTGAAGAACTGAAGGTAGGAGGGGGCAGAACCACAATTACTACCAAATTCTGAACAGGTTGCACGTGAACCTGTGCAGAAGTCCCAGAGCTGCTCAGGTGAACTGCTGCCCTAGTTCTGTGGGCTGCTTGTCTGTACAGCTGTAAGCAATGTAGTGCCAAATGCCAAGTTTTAGACGCTTGTCAGGTGAGCATAAAAGCTCAGGAGAAGAGTTTTCTGGCTTCTTGCACAACATTGCATTGTGGTGATAGATTATGCCTGTGAGTAGTCTATGTGAGCTCTGAGGGTGGCAGTGTTCAGGTTCTCGGGCTAGACACTAAGCAGATGTATTTAGGGAAAAAAATATGGACCTAGCATGGTCAAAGGAAGAAGGCAGCACAGAGGGGGAGTGGATCGATTCCATCCAGTGCTTGTGTAGCTTCTGCATCAAAGACCTTGTGAAACCAAGAACTGTACTGCCCAATAGAAACTCTGAAGTAAAATAGAGAGTGCAGCCACTACTAGTACAATTAGAAAGCACAACTTTCACCAGCAAAAGCAACTCCAATTCCATCATGCTAATTTATTTCCTTTGGAATGGCCCATGCAGCTTAAATACTGCACAAAACGTGCAGGATGATACAAAAAAAATCCAACCCATTCTTAAGTGCTAAATGGTGAGACTTCACAAGTATTTAGGGAACTAGTCATGTAAATCCAGCACACAGTGATTCAAAGAACTAGACTTGCTTGTTGGAGCCACCATGCAATAAAAAAAAGATTTATATTGTGGGAACGCCCAATACAAGATCTTCCTCAGCATATATCCTTTATGTTTGTTTATGTGGGGAAGCTACACAAGCCTTGAAGTCATCAGAGTTATATCACTGCCCTGTGGCAACACAAAAAAATCTAATACTACACCTCTACACAAAGGCAAGTCTCTAAAGTGAGATTCACCCCAACTGAATTCTCCACCCAGCACTTGTATTGGTTTAGCATCATCTTACCAACACTGTGATGGAGCATAACACCAACCAGAAATCTCTGCCATATATTAAGCACATTAACAACAACATAAGAGCTGTAAGCATGACAAATACTCAAACACGCTCTGCCTACAAGACGTTGTTACTAATCAAAAATGAAATTGGAAACATCATCAAGAGGTTATTTTCAAACTAACTGATAAAAACAACAAAATTAAAACCAACCACCAAACATTCTTCCAATTAAAGTAAACTCTAGTCTTCTAATTTAACCTTTTACATCTATCGCTCAGTGGGGAGACCCTGGTCAATATTTCCAGCAGAAACTGAAAACCAAAACCAACTTAAAAGTTATATAATTTCTAGGGCAAGCAAAGTCTTCTTTAGAGCACGCTAAAACACTGTATATAAGTCAGAAAACAAGAAAGAAACTTTCTTATACCTTATGTCTAAATTATGATCCCCAAAAGACCATTTATCCACACAGGATACAATGCCACCTACCTCATCAGGTAAAAGGTGACATGAAAAGCATGGAAAGCTCCTTCCCTGTCAGGAACGTTCCTCTCTTGCTGCTGGGCAGCTACAAGGGGCTACCTGTGTTCTCCTTCCTCCCACTTACTAATGCAATAGGCTACACAGGTGTTTTGAGTCTTTGATCTCTTTTATATCCTGCCACACCTACAGTGCTGCCACTATGTTTTAGAGTGCTGAACAATCTGTCTAAGCACCTGTTTCAGCAGGTAGGAAAGAATTTTTCTTATTAAGGCTGTACAAGACAGCCTGTGCGTGTTCTCCTACCTTACTAACAGTGTAACAGCCAGAAATTTGGGGGAATTAGTGTTGAAGTTTGTAGCTAATACTTATTAGGTCAAAGGAAACCAAATGCTACATGAATTTTGAGGGTAATTAGGAGAGTCTGCTCAGATTATAAAGTAAATAGCAAGAGCTCTAGGCTGCTTATACTCGTCCCTTTAAAATGCCTTTAAATACAGCTATTAGCAAAACCATTATTTTAAATTATTGCACACCTACTTCAATCAGAATGTTCAGATTAGCAAACTGGTACTCAAACTGCTTGATTATAAGTAAGAAACTAAAATTACTTAACGTGCTATGATCTCTTACTATGTCTTTGTGTAACTTGGGAAATTCAATTCTATATTACTGAACATAACTGTCATGCAACAAAAATAAAGAAAAAATATTATCACATCTTTCAAGGTAATTAAGCTCTGCTAATTTTTCTTAGCTAAGTAATCCAGCATTTTGTATTTGAATGTATCTATTTTAATCATATTTATCTAGAACACGTTCTGTATGATTTAAAGAATTTCTGAAATGGCACTTTCATCCAGAATGAACATGGGAAGCAAATCCCCATGACACCAAAATCATAGAACTATCATTAGACCAAAGTAGACCAAAAGCAGAACTTTTCAGGTGATTTATAACATCTAAGGCATAAGTCCCCTACGTTTAGTAAGGGGGTGACTAGCCTAGCTCTGATGCATCAGATTAAGAGAATGTGAGGCATCCCAATGCCTATATCACTTAAACAGAAAATGATCTAGTGCTACATTTATCATAATTATTGGAGAAATTATCCAAAAGTGTTTAACATTTGGAATGTAATAAATACTTAACTTGGCCAAAACATGACTTCTTATATAACAACACATTTTATAAAGTAGGTGTTCTGTACATTATGCTTTTCAGACAGGATCTGTAGACATCCCAGAGACACTTCTGAAAGTGATGTCAAAGGACATTTCAAGTTACATTTCAAAAAGCAATATTTAAGCCTAAACCTCATAGCACATACATGCTACTTTTACACTTGTAAATAATCTCAGATGACAGTTTCAAAAGTGCGCAAGTAGCCGCTCTTATGCAACTGTGTGAGACAAAATAAATAATGGAATCCATATTTCCTGACTTTCTCCTAATCACTTGCAGTGATCATCTTGCATTCATAAGATACACATTTTTTTTTCCTTCTAGGCTTAAATTAAAATTTATGACTGCCATTACAAAAATCTTTTCTCCTTCTCCACATTAGCTGTTCACATTTTTCTGTCTGTGATACCATTTTGTTGGGAGCATCCTTATCCTTCTATGGCAAAATTAACAAATATAAGTTTTGTACAAAGGTACATGAAGGTCATCATACTTGTTTCCCCAAATAATTAACTATGTGAATTCCAAAACCAGGGTGCAGGTGATCGCCAGTTTGTAGAGGATGAAGGAAACCACAGGCTATTTCTGTCTATGTACAGCAGAGTAAATATTGAGGATTTTGGCTCACAGTTTATGATATTATATTGTGTTCTTGTTCATAGCTGACCAATGCAGGTTTGGGTACTTTCAGCTGAACTCAGCTTAGCAAAGTAGAATTGCTAGTTACAGCTCTCGTTTCATAAGTTCACTCTCTTCCAGCACAAGACCCATCACAGTAGGTTGGTTTCTTTCTCTGTTTTCCTCTTTACAGCTATCTGGCAGCTGCACTGCAAATGAGCCTCTGTTAGTGGATCCCTAAAGAATTATACATACATCATCTACTATAATCGCATGTGCTGCAATTTACTTCACAGGTGATATTGTACAAAAAAGGGCTGATTTGAGCCCTATCAGATTGTACCATATTTCTTTCATTAACGTAGATTTCTACAAGAAAATAAATATTTTCTTCTCTGTGTGTGACACACGATTGAAATACATCCTCAACAACACAGAGATGAGCATGAGAAAGTAATTGTTCAAAATTCGCACTCTTTTCAACGTACAGTCAAAATATGGTAGTTCTATTCATACTGACTTACTGATTAACTATCATTAACAGTTTAAATAGTTTCTGTTGAAAGTAAAAAAAATATATCGCACAGCTGCAGAGGAGTTAAGTTACTGACTGGCAGAAAAGCTATCTAACCCTGTGATTCATTAGGGAAAGTTTGCTCAAGAGCTGAAAGACCCATATTAGGGAAGACATATATTTGTCATTTGTAAAAGCCTGGCTCTTCTGAAATCAGTAAGAGTTTTGTTACTGATGCCTATCAATGACTTGAGGAGCTAATTTAAAAGGATTCCAAATAACAACTACTGCTTCTGCAAATCCATGTGTTTTTACTTTAAGAGACGGTTTCATAATATTGGTAATACTGACTGGGCATAAAGAAAAAATGAGATTCCTATTCCACCATGAATCTCTTCCTGCCTTTCAAGTCAGGATGACTTAGCTGTATCTTACCAGCATCTATCCAGGAGTAAGATTAGTATCTCTATTTATTCTACTCAAGATATGGGCACAACACACCAGAATATACTCAATAGGATATTCAACCTAAAGAGATAGCTACTACTTCTCCAATATATGTACAAATTTATATTTCTGTATGGAAGCTATAAATGGAAGTTTAGTCTAAGTTTTTTTGGAACTATATTAAAACCACAGATCCACATATCTATACTGAGTAGAAACGGATTCTATTAATTGTAATGAATACATATTTAATAGTAGAAATATTATATATTTTTTGTTAAAATCTTTCTATTGCATAAGATTTGCACTCAGACAGATTAAGAATACATTGATGGGCATGGAGGAATTATGCTGGCATAGAAGATCAAGTTAAGAACAGCAGAAGCACTTTGTTTCATTTGGTGTGCTAAAAAACAATCTTCTTTACAGTCAGCTTTGGTACTTTCTCTCCAGCTCCTTGTTGCAATAGAGCTGAAGTCACAAATATTCTATGCAAAGAAAGTCTTCAGTCCTTGGAACGGCCGTAATTGTTTCAGCAAAAAAATATAGCAAATCCTTTACCAAGAACAGGTGTGTGTATATATATATATTATCAAAATCAAAATGGGTACAGCCAGGCTCTGTGCTGGTGTAACTTCATGGGCTTCAAGGTAGATCTAAAATCGCTGACTGAGCTCAATATTACAGAGTAACTTTTATGTCACAAACACTAGGAGAGAACAGTACCATAAAGAGTAGAAATTATCATAAATTCAATGCAGAATCAAAGAAGACCTGCAAACTGAGTCTGCCAATCACAAAAACATAAAAGCTTAATGCAATGCAAATCCTTCACAACATGTAAACCTAAGTGCTGCAAACCCTTTATTCTCACATATCGCTTCCACTACCCATCTTGTGGTCCAATATGTAATAACCACTAATCTTTATCTGAGTCCTCTAGCCCTATGAGCCCGTGGAAGAAATCTCTACCATGCTATTATGCTTTGTGACAGAAAACATTTCATTCTTCCCTGCTCAAACAAGGTCCTTATTTAAGCCCATTAGCTAAAATGTATGTTTTCAAACATCCACAAATCACAGACCAGCTGGTTTCCAGATTTTAAAAGGGTTCATGTCTTCTGCTACAGATTGCTTATGTATTACTTCTATGGAGCTCATCAAAACTTCATGACATCAATACATATAAAAGCAAAATAAGAATTATGTTAGTGGTAGGAGAGAAATTGAAAAGCAAAGCATTCCCAAAGCCTCCTATTTGAAGCTGGTATCAAATGCCTGACCGGTATGAAATCTTCCACTTGTCTCCAGATCATGAGAAAAGTATGTCCTTACACTTAGTGCCAGCGCACTGCACCGTAGCCCGTCAAACAGGTTGGTGGATTGTCAGACATGGAAATTTGGAATTCTGCCAGTATAATAACATGGCTGCTAGGATGGATCTGAATTTAAGATATTAAATACTTTAACAGATTGGCCACAGATAACTTAATTGTAAACAGTCACCATACAGTGACATAGTAGTACCTGTGTGCTCTGAGAGCCAAGTAAAATAACCACCACAGCGTACAGGCACAGAAGAGCTCACATCCTTCCTTCCTTCTGCAGTTCAGGGCCATCAGAAACATTGCTCAGTTGGTACAGAAAATTAAATAGTTTCTATCACATTTTAAATACTTTCCTCTGATTGACTGAGAGACAACTGTTAAGGCATACACATTTTAGTTATGTTTTCTAATTTGATTTAAATGCTTTAGGGCAACTTCTGTTAAAATGTTTAAAGAATCTTTTTAAGAGACTTGATCTTCTAAATCACTAAGAGGTAGATTTTGAAGAATGTTTCCATAACTGAAGGTGGAGTTAGGGAGCATTAGATAGATGTGAAAATCCTCCTTTTAAAATAGCTTGTAGGTGCGGTTATCGGTGACGATGGAAAGGAACAGTGGATTACAACCCAGGGCAGCTTTATGACTTCATAGTTTCCCTTTTATATGTCCCCTTGACAGATCTTTAGCTAACATAAACAACGATAATTCCATTGAAATAAACATAACTGCACTGATTCACACAAGGGAATTAAACAATTAGAACAAAGGCATCAGGAAACTGGGTTGTGTACAAACCAATAATACATAACAGAAATGTGTTAAAGTTCATAAGAAACTTTAAAGAAACTTTTAAGAAACTTTTCATATTACTTAGCTAACCCTATGCTCTGTCAACTGCTCAGTACTGTTATCTTTATTCCATGACTTTTTACCTTTTAGCTCTGACTGAAAACTTCTCTTCAGAAGAGAGCATCACGTTATTCAGTCACAGCACACTGGGATGTATGCAGCCCTTATTTCTAGAGTCCTTCTTTCTACTTTTAGGGCACAAGTAACTTTCACCAAAAAGCTAGGGCACTATTTCTATTTAACAGTTGAGAGGAAAAAGCACAGAAAGGCTGTGGACTCTAGGAAATATTTACATGTCACTTGCTGCAGTATTTTTCTCACTGACATCCTGATATGCACGTGGGCAAAACAAAGAGTGCGCATGAATATTTGCATTGTCAAACTCAGACTCATTAACACCTAATTTCCTCTACATCCTAGCATTTTAAGCCAAAACTGAACACATGCCCCTGTCTCGCTGATTTTCAAACTGCATAATTCAGCTGAAAATAAAAAGGTAGCTTAAAACCCACACAAACTAAGGGAGAAATTTGGCTACAGCTCTCATAGTATGTTTGCTCCTAGAATAGCAATACGAACAATTTTCTCCACTGCTCTTTATGCTGTTGGTTTTCTGTTTTGATATTGAATTGTGAAGTTAGAAGAGAGCTGAAACCTAACTGGATAAAAGTAACACATTTATAAATATCTGATCATGTAAACAGAGAGAGAGGTTTCAAAGTGTGTAATAGCAAATATTCTACTGATTTACCTAAAGTCAGGCTTTCATCTTAGACAAAATATTTAAACTGGTAAAAACAATGTGTAAGAAGCAAATAAATGACATTAGGCAACACTAAGACAAGGAATTATTAAGCTATTTGAAAAAAATCGTTAGATAATTGACACACATTTTTCATCCATATCTTCAGCAAGACAGGAGAAGCATCAGGTAGAAAAATCCTTATTTATTTATGAAATGTGGATTGAAATATTAGGTTGGTTTCTATTTTGAGAGGGTTTTAATTCTCTCCTTCTGTTAGTTTATATTTCAGTGTTTGGTCTAATAGTGATTTTGAAAGTTCAGCTAAATCTATATTATTTGTCGGCAGCAAACTGGAACAACTTGAGACCGTATCATAAATATACGTGCAGGAGTGTTTTAAAGGCAGAAAGAGTGAGCCAGATGGTTTCTATCATTCCCACTCTGTGGTGCAGCAAGGGGTTAGTATGATTTTCTTAGCAGCTTCTTGAGTTTTGTATCTTGAAATGAATTAGGTACTGCCTGCTTGTAGATGCTGTCGTTGATGTATTCAGAAGGCTGCCTTCAGCTGTTCCTGTGCCAAGTAGCAGATCTGATTTGGAAATCAAACTCAAACATACTTAGTCGGGTAGAGCTTGTCTTGCATTTTACAGAACAGGTTAAGAGAGGGAAAAGATGTCTCTGTCTTGCAATAGGGATTGCAGCTCACTTAACTGTGTGAAACAAAACTTCTTCTGTCCAAAATTTCTAACCATTTAAAACTATTTGCTCCTCTGCCAGAGGGCCCCAGGTATACATTCAAGCTCTGGAATACCACAGCCACCTTCTTTCTTATGCATCCATTTTCTGAGTTTTACTTATTTTAGATAATTCAGCTATTAGCTACATCTGGGAACATTTTCACTATTAAAACCACTAAAAGGTGTCTAAACTGATAATAGAGTTTTCAGCACCAGGACTGTCACTATGCCCATTTTATAAGCATTTAGTAATACCTTTTAGTAATGATTGTCAACACTGTAAATTTTGAAATAAAGAACTGAAAAGCAGTTCTTGGATTCAGTTTATCCCCAGAATACAGCTCTGCAATTCCTTTCGCCAAGCCTGTTTCAGAAAACCTGCCACAGGAATGGCCAGAGACAGTAAAGTATGCAGAACTAAACAGCTAGAACTTGAGTGTGAGAGAATACTTCACATAAAAAATAACAGGTTCTGTCTTAGATGTATTTTTGCCCCCTTTACGGGGTGGTTATGCCATCTTTGCAACTGCCTGCAGGCAACTTATACAGGTGATAAGCCATAACAGCACAAGAAATGCACCTGGAACTGAAGTTCTTCAGAACACAATTCAGATAATGAGTAATTTGATTTCTCATACAAAGAAAAAAAATGTGTGAACGTGCACCCCTCTCTTCTTCAGAAAAATAGAAGAAAAAGTCTTCCATAGAAAGGACATGACTAATTTTATATCAGCTCTGATCACTAGCTCTGCCCAGGGAAGGGAGAAGGAAATTTACTCAGCAATAATGCTGGGGCAAGATGCCAAGACACTAGCTCTTTACTAGGCTGAAAACACAAACCAGCATAGTAACAAATATCAAAGAACAATTTAATACATTTCAAGACCTTTGGATTATGAAAGAATTTGGAGAGACAGGAGGTTGTGGTCATATCTGGAGTTTCCCAGGTTTCAGATAATCAAAATAGTGGTAGGCACTGAAACTCTAAATTTGGAATTTTTGCACCACTAAATGTTTTTATGTCATTTTGCTGTGAAAAGGTTAATTAGCAGTGGTTTACATTTACTTTTGCTATTTTGAAGTTGGATCCTAAGTCTGCAAATCTCAAAAAGATCATTTGTTCTAGTGAAACTGGCACAAAAGATTTAAATACTAGAAATATCCTCCATCTGAGCTGTAGGGAAAGTATTCGTTGTACAAACTTAGCTCTAAATTATCAAATCATTAATTTTCTTACTGCTTGGAAACATATTTTGTAAACAGTCATTCCACCCTTTTTTTCTACTTTTAATATCATTAAATTATTAATGTTGTAATAAGAGGATTTTACATGACACCATTAATTCTAAAAAATAATATTATCTTTCATTACGACCATATGTTTAGCTCCAAGGCAATTTTTATTGGAGGCAAATGTAGTTTCCGCAAAAAAAGAGAAATGACTACATGCTGCATAAAAGGCTGATCAAGAAAGTATTTATATGAAACGCACAGTAGAGATCAGGAAAGTGAAGGGTTCTAATAAGTTTAATGAGAAATTCAGAAATTAATGACTGGCCGGGCAGTGTGTTATTTAGTTGGTACTATATACTACTATTCAAAAGTCAGACCTCTATATTGAAAAGTTCCATAGTTTATAATCTACTTCAGTGGAAAAGTCACAGTCTTTTGGTTTTCAGGATCAAACCAAGAGAAATGTTGGACAGATAGTGGTCCAACATACTAATATTCCACACAGACATACAGAGGAGGCAAGAATTCAGAATCAGAATAACCTAGACCAATTCTTATTTCGCTAACGTTTTCAGTGAAGAACAAGGCATTTGATTCACCAACATATGTATCTAACTCACTAACATTAACAGAGAGTTAATATAAAACTGAGGCTAAGCAGATTGCACAATAAGGAAAAATACTTGGAAGTTCTAAGCTATTTCTCTTCAGTAATAATTTATTGCAATATGGTCCCTGAAACCCTCGCTACTGTATATAGTGGAGATGAGCCTTACTGAGTGTTGTAAACTGATAAGCACTGCTTTATATTTATTCATTATGAAAAATAACTAGGAAAGATATTACATTAGGGCTTCTAGTATTTCCCAATGCAAATCAAACATGGTAAGTTTGTAAGTAAAAAGGAAGATGCATTTCCTAAACATCACCCAGAAGTTCAAACAAGGTTTTTCTTTTCATGCCATCGTACCATCAATACATATTCAGAAGGCCAGATTATACATTTGATGCTGCATGTGAAACTGTGTGAATGCTTTGAACGATGCAGACTTAAAAACAGAACTCAGCTTACTCCTTCCTTTTCTGTCACAAAGGTAAACACCCACAAGTCCAAGTACACATGCAAAGAACAGATCTTGTAAGTAAACCAATAGCATTTCTAAACACTCATTTTAGTTCCTTGCCATATCCTCTCTGTTCTGTTTGGTTCTCATCTTGCTTTTTTTATAGTATCTTCCCAGAGTTGTTAAGCCAGTAGTCCCTTCCAGGAACCCTAACATGGCTCTGTAACTATCTTAGCAGTCAGCTGTTGAGTGCTGCCAGGACAATGGTTTATGACAAAGTTGTTCTCTTTAGCAATGCTGGTATTAATTGGTTTGTAGGATTGGCAAACAGTGAAGAAATTTACGGATAATGTAATGGCAACTAAGGAATCTTTAAAATGAGCAGTAAACGAAAATCCACCAAAGTACAAAAACTACTTTGACATACTTCTGTTTAGCGATTAGTTGATTTTTTTTTTTAATGCAGTATGTCTACTGGGTTTGTGCCCAACAAATCACAAGAAGTTAATTAAACAGCTTCTTATGCTTAATCAAACATGTTTGGCACACAAACTAAACCTTAGAAACAAACTCTGCTACTTGCGGGCGTTTGAATGATACGCTGCGTCAGGTCCTCAAGGAATATCCCTCTACTGTTAATCATGTTTCCTCAGACAACTACAAATTTCCCTGCTTGGAAATTACACACGGGACAAAATCAGGAGTTTTGAGCGCTTTGAATATTTGTCCATGATATCCAGATGTCTGGCACTTCGTTGAAGCAGTAGCTTCAACTATTCTACTGAAAATCCCAGATCCATTGTTTACGTGCAGATCATTTTTACAGTCATATTCATATGGAGAGCGCTTCAGATAATCTTCACGTGCACGGCAAATGCACGCATGGATACAGCACAAAGCCTCTAAATAAAAGCTTTTTTTTAGCTTTCCATGTTGGTCCATGCTGTGAATATCAATATATTTTGGTTTACATATGTTTATGCCGTAAATCCAGTTTCTGAGTATGAAAAGGAGACTAGTTTTCTGTTACCATAATTGTTCATTAAGACCATATCCATAGACAGAAAATTCCTGAGGCAGAGACAATCCTATTTCTGCTTTGCAAACCATTATAACACATACTTCTCTATCTATTTATATTTTAAAAGCTTCTGAAACTTATGAAAAATCTGGGAAATTCTTTCAGCCTTGTGCTAAGGAGAGTACAAAATACAAATGCAAATTCTCCCCTTTATCAACTGTAATTTAACAATGGGGAAGGTTAAAAAATAATTAAATCATATTGCAATATTCTGAAATTAATACCTTTAGTTGCAGTCATTTTTTAACCATTGGATCTTATATTTGACAGAGAATTAGCACACAAATTGCTCTACCTAAAATGAACTTTATAACATCTATTTCAAAAGATTATTAAGAATCAAAATAACTTAAGCATAAATACGTACTTCACAAGATACACACACTATGTTTTTAAAAAAGAAATGGAAAGTGGCAATGTTCTCTGAAAGCAATGACTTACAAAACTATCCAATCAAAGTATTCATTTTCTGAAGAAAACAATATTTATAGAGTCCTCTGGAAAAACTTCTCAATGTAATAAGCCAGCTAATGAACGTACTTACTGTTCTGGCTCGCTGATGCGCGCACGTCCTAATAACCCAATGAAAGTTTTCCAAAATGCTGTATGATTGACTTTCGTGATGTGTATTTTCCTGCTTTAAGAGGAACAAATATTAACATATTAAATCCCAGAAAGAAAGAACAAATTACATTCAATACAATTAAATACTATCTTGCAAGCATGACAAAAGCCTTTTTGTCAGCCTCAAGGTAACCTGAATCAATAAATACATACTCCACAATTAATTAATTAGAAACACAATTGAGTGAAATTCAGAAGTTTCATTTTGTTTTTAACTTACTCCCCATCCAAGTCTCTCCTGCCCCTCTTTCCCTATTTAAGGTTTCACACACTTTATTTTAAGACAATTCTGTCTAGGGAAGGGTGTTTCACAAACACATTCCTCACAAGTGCTTAATTGTCAGTGCCAGCCTCTCCACCCCTAAAAATCAGCAACAGACTGGGTTTTTTTTCAATTTCTGTGCACAGAAAGGCCACAAAAAATAAAGTACTGTAAATATCACATAAAATTTGATATTGTAAAGCATTTAGAATATTTAAAAAATCAGCATTATTATATTATCTGCTGTCTATATTTGAAAAGCAAATAAGAAGGTAAAACAATAACTAGCCTTTAGATATTTTCTTTTGCTTTTCTTTACTTTAAAAATGTACTTTTCCTTTTCTTCTTCCTCCCTTCTTTCCAGCACTTAGAAGACTTACAGAAGTGTTCTTAGTAGTTTCTATCTCACCCTTCAACATTTTCTCAGAACACACGTATCTGGCAGACCAGAAGAATACTGGGATGAAATTGCTGTCAGCCTTGCTGAAAAAGATAATGGATGCCAAAATTTCTCTTTGAAATAATGTTCACAGAAATTCCGACACTAACAAATTGAGGAGCAGCGACCAGGAACATTATGAGATGGATAGTGAGGGGATATCGGCAACATCTGAAATGTTTGGAGAAAGAGCTAGCTGGTGAGGGAGTGAAAATATGTACTTTAAAACCTCTTCGGAAACCTTCCTGTATGCTTTTATCACCCAAAATATTGGAGAAGCTCCCTAGAGTGTGGTTCTGCTCTCTCTTCTCTTCCAAAGCTCTATTGGACAGGTTATTACCACCTGCTGGATATGCTGCAGTTAGTTTTCCTCACAGCTCTCAGAAGCAAGCATCGTAATTGCTCTTTCAGCCTCTTGGCTGCAAAATGATTAGAGACAAAATGCTCCGACCCTGCTAAATCACAAGGCTCTCACTACTTTGTTATATACAGGATATTGTAATTTGAGGATTTTACAGGCAAACACAAAGAAACTCTGCCTATTCAGCTATGACTGCATACAGTTAGAAATTAGTTTAATATAATCTGTATTATCTAGCAATACAAGCAAAGATTTGTTAAAACAAATAAAACATGGCAGTATTTTTGTTGTAAAACCAAAAACGTGTAACAAATTAAAAAAAGCTGAATGCACCAATGTGAAAATATTGATTAAATCAGGAAAAGATAGTTAATACCAGGTGATTAAAAGCAAAATTATCAGCTATCACTTGCCAGGAAAGAGTTCTCTCCCATAAGAATGATCAATTTTATATCAATGATGTAGTAACAACCAGTTTTTTCTACATCAATTCCCAACCCAAGGTACTGTCCTGCCTTCCAGGCCACAGTCATGGAATAGCTCGAGGCATAAAATTGTCTACCTGTAAAGTATTGATCAACTGTCATTCTAGACCAGAACGCCAAGAAAATTATGTGGCATATTATGTAAATTGTCTCCTAAAACTTAAAAAAAAACCCCTAAACCTGTTGTGTCAAGGTAAATGGTTGGTTTGATTCTTTGTTCTTTTCTGCTGGAGCTGTCTATTATCTATTTTGCATCAAGTATTTAAAAAGACTGCTGCCAGCATCCCTAGTCCTCTTCTTCTGAAGAGAAACTGTAGCACATGTCAGCTGAGTGTCTTTTATATACACTGGACAGAATTTCAGCTCCGTAGGAAACTTCATTCACTACAGGAATTTTAAGCTACATTTGATACACTGACCATGCAACCATATAAAATTGTTTGGAATTTCACGCTGATTTTATAGAAATTACAGTTGTTTTCAATTTTGTATGCACATTTTCAGGTTTTTTTTTTCTTTCTGGTTTTAATTTGATTTCTTTCCCAGTTACTCTGTGGTATATTCAAGTCTTCTCTTAAACCTCTTCTGAACTTTTATATGGATGCTTTAGATAAAGTAACTGAAAAACATTGTTTCTATTTTCCTTTTTAAACTGAGGGTACTTAAGACTTTGTTGAAGACTTCTGAACTTCTCAGCAGCAGAATTTTATCGATTTAATCATATCTTTAAAGTAATTTTGATTATCAGAGTACTGAAAGAGTATTTAAATGAAACAACCCACATATAAGAACTTTCTCTTTCCTCTCCTAGCTTGGTGACATTTTCCTTTTCATGAATTTAAAGAGATTGAAAGGATTAGAAATTTTTACTTCAAAAGGAAATCCATAAAATGCACTTTCAAATATAAGACAAGAAATGGTATGATATTAGACTGAGAGGAGGCTGCTTTCCCCAGTAGAATTTCTGACTGCAGATTTCGGTTCTTTATCATTTCTCTGAAGTATCTGGTGCTACAGAAACTAACATTTAGAAACTGCACAGACAAATCTCATGTGTTTGCCTGTTCAGCCCTTTTCTCTATTTCTGGATGGGGGTTCTGAAAAGTTTTTTAAACTTATTATACTTCTTATGGTTGGACTCGATGATCCGATGGGTCTCTTCCAACCTGGTGATTCTATGATTCTATGATTCTCCTGCCCCACAGGATTTTATAGCTTTGGGATAAAATCCAGTGGCTCTGCTGAATCAGCTGAAATCTTACCATTTACTTTAATGAGGACAGGAGTTTTGCCTTTGTTTATAAAAGGGCCTACAAACATAACACAATGGAGTAGGTTTACCTCTATAACCATTTTTCTATGGATATATTTACTTCCTTCCAATGAACCGACCAACAAGAATTAGGATGATTTACCTCCTTCCAATGAATCAGCCAACAAGAATTAGCATGAACACTGACACTCAGCTACACTTAGGTTCACATTAGAGCACCAAGGAAAGTAAGTCATTTGAATTCAGTTCATATTTTAAAGGCAGTCAAAAATGGTAGACTAGAAAAGACACTTTTAGGCTTTGGTGAGATCTTCTTAACTCGCATTACCATCCTTATAAAGTTAATCTTTAGAGTATCTTACTGTTTTGTTGTTGATTTTAATAACGCCAATTACGCAGAAGCAAAGCCCTTCTTGCATTTAAAGAAAAATGCGATTATTGTGTTACTACCCAGTACACCAAATGTTGTTCCTGGCTCGTCTTATTAAAGACATTGCAATAATATAAAATTTCAAAACGAAAGAGAACAGAAAAAAAAGCGGTTAGGAAACCAAGCTAACTAACTAAAAAGATCACATTCACAGACTTGGCTGAATGTAACGGTCACAAATGTATGAAAAACCATATGCACTAAAAGCATAAGGAACCATATCAGCCTGGATCTGAATTTAATTTAGCCCAACATCCTGTTGGCAAGAACTGCCAGTAGCAGAGGAGTGGAGAAAGTCTAGAAGAAACAGGAAATATCTGCAGTTGACCAAAATTCTGGTTGAACAGTTTTATTACCTCTTGACACCTACTGATGGATTAGTATCCTGTCTATTTACTATTACGTAATTTCTCTTACAGTGACAAAGTAGCAGGAGCACGTACAAAATACAGACAAACCAATATGACTATGTCAGATATAGTAATATAATGTGAATAGAAAATTTGAAAGGAAATTAAACAAAAAGGGAAAACCACAATTTACTTTCTCAGTTTTCTGGAAATATTATTTTTATCTCTGGTATATCCTTTAGAAATTATCTGCCTTGTTGCTAAAATTATATAGTATATATGTTCATTTTTATATATAAATACAAGTTATAAAATGAGAAGAGAGTGATTTTCACTATCCACACATCTCTTAACTGTCAAAGTTTGTTTTGAGTGTTTACATATCAAAGTGAGTATTCGAAACACAGAAAAGTAGTTCAGATGTGTTCACAGTCAGATTACGTTGATTATAAGCGTTAAAGTTTCAATTAACGAGTTCATCAAAACACTTCTGCTTTGAGAATTATGCGACACACAATAGATGTGCAGGAAATAGCTGGTCACCTTGTAAATCTTGGATGTTAAAAAGCACCTCATTAAACAGTTAAAGTACCAAAATGTTTGCCTGTATTAAATGGAATATTACCCAAAAATCATTATTCTTGGTATATGAGGGACCACTGATACAAGATACTCAATTTAAGCAAGTGATACAATTGCAATACTGACCCTGATAAACAAACTGCCAGTGTATGATTTCTCAACATTAACAGTCTCTTTCCATAGTTTCTGAACATAAAGGAAGAAATAAATCAAATTTGTGTATATACATAATATTTTGTAATTAACAAATCAAGTGAGTTCCATACAAAAGACTGTATACGGAAAGATCATACATAAAATTCTCAGCTAAAATCAGCTATCGCAGTTCTAACTACACGGTAAAGTCTTACTTTTCCTAATTTGATGAAAATCGTGTTTCTGTTTCCTATATAATATATTTAGAGAAAAATATGCAGTTAATTGCAGCAATATTACATTTCTGAAATGAGCAGAATTGCTGAGGCACATTCTCCAGAAGTAAAGGGAGCTTACAGAATGCCGTCTTATTGTTTAAGGAACTTGTGTCACATACCTTAAAATAGACAGAGGAGCTCAGTGATGAATCACTGGCACATCAAATACAAAAGTGCTGCCTCAGAGACTTAAATCACATAAATGCTATGCTGAAGAGGGAAGAATCCATGCTTTGTTTGTCCTTTGAGGATATGTTAAGACACATCAGAAGAGATGAGACATGATCTAGAACTGGGAATAGAAAAACGAGTGCATGTAGTTTGTGACAGACCATATAATTCTGAGATAGACGAGTTCTGAGCAAAGCATCAAGAATACACAAGATCTGTTGTCATGTTTCTTTCTCTTTAACATTGCTAATGTTACAGCAATTTAATGTGACATTTATTGGAGAGTTCATGTGGTGTTCCCTCACTAAATTTTATGGGGAGATGTGCTGGAGTATCTTTAGAAAAATGCCATTCAAAGATTTAGAACATTTTCTGGATTTCGTATTGCCTCGGAGCCAGGGTGTCAAATGTTATTTATGCGAGCGCTAGCCCTAATTCTAGGGGTACATAACTGCTTAACATTGTGAAAAGTACATAGAGCAAACAGTACTGAATATGCATAACAATTTATGAATCTCAAATTATCTGTCTTCAATTAAAATTCATTGCTATTTATGCACAATAAGGATATTAACAAATAATCTGAAAAGCCATATAAAGATCTGAATACAATAAATCCATCACACATCTTGCCCTTGTAAACAGTAAGTAGGATATAACTTCGATAGGTAACATTTTATTTTGCCATTCAGATTTGCTGGACGTGAGACATCACATATTTTTACATTCCTCAATTTTCTATCCATACCAAATTCTGTATGGACAATATCAAATTTCCACATGAAAAATGTTTGTCTTGGCTGAAAGTAAAACAGGAAAAACAAGTACCGAAACAAACCAAAAAAAAAAAAAGAACGTCACCATCTTCTACTGGAAAAATGCAAGCTAAAAAAATAACAGAAAAATTCTAATAATAATATTGCCTTGGACAAAAGCTTTTGGCATTTCTTTTTTAAAAGCAGTAGTATTTCTTACCCTTGCAACTTCAGCCAACATCAGCTTAGTCAAGGAAATCTCAATTCTTATTAGCATGACATCTTTTAAAAAGTCATTTTGAATCTTTCATGTATTTAATTCTGTATAAATAGAAAACTCAAACATAGATTTTTTTAATTTTTTAAAAAAATCTCTCCTTAAGTTAATGGCCAGCCCAGGCAAAAGAACAAATGAATATAAGCTGTCACTGAAAAAATGCAGATTGCAAATTACTACCAAGTCCTTAGCCATTAAAATAAATCAAATCCTGGAACAGCCTTTGGCGGAAACACTAGGGGCAATGAAATAACAACTCCAATTTACCATTGGCAAAGTTTATGAAAAGAGAATTATCTGATGCAATTCCCAGGCTAGCAGAGCACTGGACTTGATGACCCAGAGATCCCTTCCACTGTTGTGTTCTTTGTTTGGCTAGATGCAGATGTTCATCTGTTTTTCAGTCTCACTGTGGTTTTTCTAAAGTGAAATTTAAATGAAAGTTAATATAATTTTTTAAGTTTCAGTTAGAAATTACCCTCTGCAAGAACTGTCGCTAGGCCTGCAGCAGAGTGGAACTTGTCAAAGACTTCTAAAGGCTTTTACTTGAAGTTGGCTTAGCATTATAGAGAAGTACAGCAGTACAAGTGTTCAGAAATGAGCACCCAGAAAGGTGCACACCATGAGGAGAGGTAACCGATCCACTGGTAGGGAAAATAAGAAGAAAAAAGTAAGCGATACAGGGGTGAACTCATACATCAGTAACATCAAGGAAGAAAGCAAAACAGAGTAGTAAAGACAGCAAAGAATATCAGGATATAAAAACCCCAAAGTATAAGGAAGGAGAAGTATAGATATCTCATGCCTTTCTGAAAAAATAATTAATGAAAAATGATTATCACGTGTGGTGGCTGTGAAGAGTCAATGCAAACCTGAAAGTGAAAAAAACATAAATGTTTAATTCAAGGGGAAAGTCATCTTTCAGGCGACAATCTAACACAAGCCTCTCTCTTCCTCTTTTACTTCTCTCCCCCAAGATTAGCTATTGGGATTTGCCAGGAGTTGGCTGGATTTGAAAGACCCTGTTTTGGAGAACGTGTCATGGTACAGATGCCACTGCACAGGGTTCTGTACATGACTCAAGATGGAAGAAAATGTCTCAAACTCAGAAATACAACTCTAAATGCAAGCTTAAAAACCACCTGGGGTTCCATAATAACTTGCACCATCCTCCTGCCCTTGCTCTTTTTCTTTTTTTTTGGTAACAAGAATTTTTTTCATGTTGGAGATGTAGGATAGCGACTAGAGAAAGATCTTGCAAGTATACACCAGCAAGATGAAAATAAAGCAATTTATAGAAAACCACTCTAAATGTTTTCTGGCTTTCACTAAATCAGTTTGCAGAGCAGCTTCTAATTACTTTCAAATACACGCATCTTTACAGCTCTGATCAGTCACAAAGGTCAAGCAAATACTTTATCTTTAAGACACTGCGGTCTGCTTTCTGTCACTCACAAGTTCTAAGGTTTGCACTCTTTCAAGGAGATGACACTGCTACACAAGTCTTCAAAATAAAGGCTTTACACAAATTCTGTGAACCTTGATAGCTAGTTATATAATTCTTCCCAAAGAAAACCTGAGCCTGTTTTCAAAGAATCAGCATAAGTAATTATTCTAACATTACAGCTTCAGAATACACCTAAAAATTATCACCATACAATTTTTTAAGAGGCTCTGTGCAGGCACAATCACATACAGATAATTTTTAAAGTCAAGCCCTTTCTTCACTTGAATAAACGCATAATATTTTCTGTTTTCTAAGAACAATGGCTGTGGATTTTGATTAAACACGTAAGTGTTACAGAATATTAATTTAACGAAACCTTCTAACTTAACAGGAGAAAAAACCAACCATTTTACATCCTTCACTGTGTGCCTTTGCAGGTATTCTAGAAATCCGAACGGTGGCAGTTGGAATAGTGGCAATCAAAGGAGTGGAAAGTGAATACTTTCTGGCAATGAACAAGTCAGGAAGACTCTACGGAAAGGTATGGATGTAATCTCCTTTTCTGTGTACAATCACCATGTACAACCTTAAAGATATGTGGTTTTAGATGTAGCGTTGGCATAGCTTTTATAAAATACATTCCTAAGAAATTCGAGTGTATCCTGTACTTATGCAATACATCCCATACTGGATTTTCATGTTCACTTAATAAATTCAGTGATTAGAGCTTATATAATTTTTCAAAATGTGAAATATTAAGGTGGAATAGCCAAAGCTATTCAATAGTCAGACTTCAGAACCTACTGATTTATTTAGTAAAAATATGAATAATATGTGGAGTTTATAATGCATATTCTTATCCCATCTTCCCTAATCCAAGTATTTAAAATGACAACTGTACTTATTTTACTCTATTTTTTTTTAACTTACCCTCAACAGAAAGTATGCTATGAGGACTGCAACTTCATAGAACTGATTGAGGAAAACCACTATAACACATACGCTTCTGCAAAATGGACACACAAAGGAAAGGAGATGTTTATTACATTAAACCACAAAGGGGTCCCCATGAAAGGTAAAAAAACAAAGAAAGAACATAGAGCATCCCACTTTCTTCCTCTGGCAATATCCTAATCACAAATGATCTATAAAGAACTAGTTCCAGCAGGAAGATTATTTTTAAGAAGACTGTTTGACAAGATATCAAGAGAGGCTGGAATACTACTGAGAAACTGAACAAGCTGGACTTGCGCATTTATGTTTATTTTTAAGAGACTACATGAAAAAAAAATTTGAAAATATACACAAAACCAGAGTTACTAACTAAAAGTTGTAAAAAATTCTAAAGAGTTGTACAATCGTTATCTTAGTCATTGTAACTAGGTAGTTTCTTAAATTAATTTACCCTGAAGAATAAGTCATGACTTGATTATCTGATAATATTTTATTTAAAGAAAAAAACCCTATCTGCTTCTTAAATATGGCTGCTATAATAATAATAAGCAGATGACAATGTTGTGTAAAATATGTCAGACTTTAAGGCTGCTGGAATGAGTTGTCAGATTATCAAGTCAATGGTAAATGTAGAGGCTGAGCAGTATTTTAAATACTTCCCCCAAGAAACTGATATCCTATACATAAACTATATGATCAGAAAAAAAATATATAATCTTGTAAATGTTTATTGTTGTATTCAGATAAAAGAGTTAGCTTGGAAAATTTAAGTTTACTCTACTACAAAATGTTCCTATCTATTAATGAAACAGATACCTAATGCTGCTCTAAAAGATGTTTCAAATAGTGTATGTAAAATAAGAATAGGAATAAATAATGTACTTCATCTCACTTCTCACAAATTAACATTTTATATAACGATGAAGCAAAAATTCAGACATATTAAGGTTTTTTATGTAACATATCCTATCTTTTGTATAATTCCTGTTAGGGCATACAGCTTTCAATATTGTTTTTCCATCCTTATACATGCTTTTTCTGTTGTTACAGCATTAAACTTTATTTTAAGTTGTATTTGAACTTTATTGTTCTAAGTTATTTAAATGTTATTTATAAAAAAAAATACTTATTAAGCTGCATCTGTTTCATATGCTTTTAATTCTAAAGGAATAACAAAATGGTCTGGCTGAGATGCATGAATTTTTTTGCTGCGACCAGACACAAAGACTAGTACACAACCCTCTTGCCAACATACATTGGATGGCAGACAAAAATGACAGCCTGCGGCAAATCGCACAATGGACATCTCAAAAGCAACAATGCAAAAATGTAAAAAAAATATATCTTTGCCACACACTCTTGCTAATTAAATTTAATAGCAGGCTCAGAGTTACACCAGGTAAAAGAAGGTTACAGCTCCAGCAGGTACTGGGACTAATCCTGAGATGACAGAACCTGTACTCACAGACACAGAAAGATGGAAGAGCCTATATGTCTAGCTTGAAATTTCAGCCAACATCATTTTGACCTGATGAAGAAAAGACATGTTAATTTTCTAGCTAGTGAAGTGCTCAACTAAGCCCTACATGACTAATGCGTTATAGAATTTCCTTCTGTTCCGTTTGCCCACAAGTTTTCTCGGTATTGTGATAATTGTGCATAGATAAAGATCACCAAAAAAATTAGCTCAAACAGCTGCCAGGTGACTGGAATGGAGTCAAGTTAAATTACTAATGGTCTTAAATGCTCTACTTTTTATTACAAGTGCCGAGAGTCAGCTCTTTTTCCCTATGTGAGACAGTTGCTTTATAACAGCCCTCTCAGAAACAGAAACAATTCTCTTTAACACATTATTTTTTTTAATTGCTTGTTAAACACTATCATTTGGAAATAATTTATGATTTTTGACTTGCTAATATAAAACATCAGCATGTAGATATAAATGGGTCTATGCAGAAAAATTTGTCAATACAGCTGTATCAGTAAAGCTCCACCATACTTTTTTGAGTTTATTACTTTTTTACTGAACACAACAGATGGTACTAGCAAACAAATTTTTGCTGATAACTCTCAGCACTACTTTCTGTGAATATATAAACCCTGAAATAAAGTTCTCACAAAGGTGAGAAGAGATCCTGAGCTATTCTATTTCAGAACATAATAGAAAAGGTAAACAGAGAAGAAAGATCAGATCAACTCATTTGAATGATTTTAAATGTGTTTTTAACTTAGAAAATATCTTCTGAAATAAAATTTATTTATTTTCAGTTGACTCAAAAAAAAGTCAGAAAATTTATAGTGATGACCTACAGTAGAAAACTATTAAGAGATAAGGATTAAAAAAAGAATCTACTAGATTTTAACAGGAATTATTCAAATAGATGTCAGAAAACCTCACAAAAGCCTTTTACAGCAATTATATCACAGCCCACTCTTAACATCAATCATGCCATGTACCATGCAATGACCTGGATGAAGGCATTGAGTGCACCCTTAGCAAGTTTGCAGATGACACTAAGCTGGGTGGAAGTGTCAATCTGCTGGAGGGTAGGAAGGCTCTGCAAAGGGATCTGAACAGGCTGGACCACTGGGCAGAGACCAATGGCATGAGGTTTAACAAGTCCAAGTGCCAGGTCCTGCACTTGGGGCACAACAACCCTATGCAGAGCTACAGACTAGNCGGCTGAGAGAGCTGGGAGTGTTTAGCTTGGAGAAGAGGAGGCTGAGAGGAGACCTCATTGCTCTCCATAACTCTAGAACTGAAAGGAGGTTGTAGAGAGGAGGGTGATGGCCTCTTCTCCCAAGTGACAGGGGACAGGATGAGGGGGAATGGCCTCAAGCTCTGCCATGGGAGATTTAGGCTGGACCTTAGATAAAAATTCTTCACTGAAAGGGTCATTGGGCATTGGAACAGGCTGCCCAGGGAGGTGGTTGATTCACCTTCCCTGGAGGGGTTTAAGGGAAGGGTGGACGAGGTGCAGGGGGACACAGTTTAGTGATTGATAGGAATGGTTGGAGTCGATGATCCAGCGGGTCTCTTCCAACCTGGTCATTCTATGATTCTAACTACACAGAACACATTTTCCATGTTAAGAGGATAATTTCACATTTGCCTCCTAGTTTATCTTGAATTACTTGTATGTCATTAAAGGTATGCAAAATGCTGCAAATACTTCCCATAACACAACAAAGAGTGACCATTACACAGATTCCATGACTTTAAAAAGACATGATACAGTACAACATGGTCTCACTTTTAGTTCTGTTGCATGTACTTTAAAACACCACCTATCATACCTTCTGTAATAATCAGATTACTAAATGATTAATCAATTGAATAATTACTGAAATACATTTGTCTGTGTTTTATATTAAGGTTTGAAGAAAAGATGTATATTCACCTTAAATGAGCTGAAGCCAAATGTAAGTTAACATAAAATCAATAAAGTGATAAGAAATCAGTGTTTCACTGCACTCAGTGACCAGTATTCAAGCAGTTTAAACACTTCATAAGACTGCGATCTAACTCCTCAGTACTAACCTTTAAAAATATAATAATTTAATAACATTTAACATAAATAAGATTACATATTATGTTATTACATATATTATATTTATATTCAACATATAAATACATAAATATCATTAAAATAACTTCATGTCATTTAAAATGAAAGCAGCAGGTTAGATGATTTTTCCCAAATTAGGGAAACAGTCATCATCACAGAGGAGATCCATATATTGAACAAATATTGTACTTTTTGAAAACTAACATTTAATTAAAAAAAATAATTCTACCATCTACATCACTGTATGAATTTTAGAAGATAACAGTTATTTAAATCCCATATTTAATCCCATTAAAACAGGGGAGAAAGTTAATTTATTAGCAGAAAAAAAGCTAATTTCATTGTGCTGTTAGAAGAATAAATCTGAAGATCAGGGGTATCTTTGAAGCAGAAACTCGGATGGGAAAATATTTAAGGAGTTACATGAGGTTTTTCGTATGACACTTACATTAACTTTTATGATATTCGTACATCAAAATTTCTGAGAAGGCTTTTTAACACCATACATTTAAATTAATTTTCTTACATAAAGTACAACACCAGAATTTGATTATAAAAATTTGTAAAACCAGAAGAAATTCATATAGTACTAAAACTGCCTAGTGTTAAAACTTGAGCTCTGTAAATAACTTCACATACCTGCCTGAGGAAAGCTAGCTTGTAAATCTCAGGCATTCCAGACACTGAAATTCTGTAACTGCTTACATTCCAGACCTAAAAAGGGATATTTTCTTCAGTTCTGTTTGGAAGGCAGATCCTAGCTTACCAAGATCAGTCGTTTCATTAAGAAAACTCTTTTATTTAGAGGTCTGGCACTTGAAAAGATTGACTTTAGCACGGGGGGGGGGAAAGAACTGAATTCAGAGGAAATTGCTTCCTCATGAGAATAAACCAATCTCCTCTGGTGCTAACCAGAAAAGCAGAGGAATTCAAGTGAAGATGCATTTATAGATCTTAAAGGATACCAGACACCTAAATGGTGGATATTGGTACCTAGTGAGAACTTGAAGGTGTCAGGTTAAGTAGGCTGCCAAAGTTCAATGGATTTCAATAGGAAGTAGATAGCTGGTGTGTTCGGCTACATTAGGAAAGTAGGTATCTGCCTACACAGACAGCTTTGTGAAACTCATTTACAAGTTCATGTTACATAAATCAACAGTTTTGAGGAGTTAGGCTGGTCAGTTTTAAAGGCTCAGGCCTCTACATTGTCATGGGAAAAAAATTAAGTCATATTTTGGAGAGAAACATCAAGACAATAAAAGCTTCACAGACTTCAGAGATCACTGTCATTAAAAAAAGACTCATTTAGGTCAGAAGTGTTATTATAATTGCAGCTGAGATGATTTACTGAACCTGCTTCACAAATAATCAATTTCTGCTTGGTTTCATATACTTTTTTTTCATATGACAGAATCACAGAATGGTGGGGTTGGAAGGGACATCTAGAAATCACAGAATCACAGAATCACGGGGTTGGAAGAGACCCATCGGATCATCGAGTCCAACCATTCCCACCAAACAATAAACCATGTCCCTCAGGACCTCGTCTACTCGTGACAAATCATTCAGTCCAAGCCCCCTGATAAAGCAGGTTCCCCTTGAGCAGGTTGCACAGAAAAGCATCCAAGCAGGTTTGAATATCTCCAGAAAAGGAGGCTCCACAACCTCTCTGGGCAACCTGTTCCAATGCTCCATCACCCTCACAGTAAAGAAGTTTTTCCTCAGTTTCAGGGGGAACCTCCTGTGCCCATTGTCCCNAGATATTTACAGGTATCTCCTCCCAGTCTTCTTTTCTCCAGGCTAAACTGTCCCAGCTCTCTCAGCATTTCCTCATCACAGAGATGCTCCAGCCCCCTAATCATCTTCGTGGCCCTCCACTGGACTCTCTCCAGTACTTCTCTGTCTTTTGAACTGGAGGGCCCAGAACAGGACACACTACACCAGATGTGGCCTCACTAGGACAGAGAAGGGGGGTGAAGAACCTCCCTTGACCTGCTAGCCACACTCCAAAAGGAAATATGATTACACCAGAACAAAAGCATTGGAATTTATAAAAATCATGCAGATGTTTCCACTGGTTTTAGGTTTTGTAAAAGCATATTATTTTTTAAACCCCAATGTTCCTGTGTTCAAAGACATAGATACATTTCTGTTTCTAAAAACTGTGCTGCAAAACTGAGCAACACACAAAACCCCTCTGTACTCTGTAAACAAGAATTTCTTCCTAAGACTGTAACTTGATGAAGCAACAGTGACTTTCAATTTTAAAGAAACCGCATTTCATTTTTTTTTAATTGTACTTGAAAAGAAATACTGAAGTGAACAGGGAGAAATACTCATGATAGCTCACAGGCAATATATAATGACAGCAAGACAGTTCAGACATGGATATGCATAGCCAATCCATACAAGATTCTACAAAGCTGTGTTCATTTGTAGAGATCAAACCCTTCAGCAAGGCCTCAAGAGCAACTGTCCTCTTTGCTTAGGTAGCCTGCTCCACTGGAAAAAAAAAAACAAACATGCAGTTCTCTTACATCTACATTGCTAGAGAAAGCTTTGTGGGATTCACAGCCCACATCAGAACACTTCATTTCCTCTGACATGTCTGTAGTAGTTCAATAACTCAGGATTTCCTGAGTACAGCATGTTCCAAACTTTCTCTCCTTAACATTGACAGATACAAGAGACAATCCTCTCTTTCCTTTAGCATTTAAAATAACTAAAAGGAAAACTTGTTAGGGTTATATAATTGAAAATGGTAGCGGTTGGGGGAGTGGGAACACTCTTACGAACAGAGCAGTGTGCGTAGCCTTGAAAATTTGCACAGAGGCGTCTTCTCCCATTCAGGTAGATTCCATCACTGAAGAATTTCTAAAATCATTCTTCATCTGATCTTTAAGACTGGCAATGAGTACCCCTATTACATATTGCCAATTATACACTCGGAAATGGAAGATCAAAGACAGACATCACTGCCTTAAATGACACCTATGAATCAAATTTACAAGTTTTCTCTCAGATATTTCCCTCTGAATTATGTGCAACAAAATTAAGGTTTTCCTACCTTGTTGACTGGAGAATTATTTAAATCCAGAAAAAGCATATGGGCCCATATCAAAAAGCATGGGAAAACTTGTTTGGTTGCTGTTGGGGCAGGAAGAAGATAAAAAGGAGTGAGAGAAGATTGGCATCATAAAATTATGGCTGTAGTTGTTAGAAGGAGAAATAATTTCAGGCAGAGGGAAGACAGAAGCAACTGGCTAGTCTGAAGAAGCAAGAAGTTGGATAACATTCTAAAAAGCTAGAAGAAACATCAGCACAAAAAGCCTCAGAAAGATGTTAAAATAGCAGCAATTAGAAAGAACAGCAGGCCAGTATGAAACAATAAAAGTCAATGACATGATCCATCAGCACGGGGAAGACAAAGGAGTAGCAGTTGGAGGCTAGAATGCAAGACACTGAAAATGGGAGCCAGGTATCAGAGAAAGGAGTAGAGTAGGTGTCATTACTACTAGAGGAACTGACAAATCAAACCCACCAGATTTTACTAGATGGAGCGTCAGCAGCTTCTTTAAATACCTAGTAATGTTATTCACAATTTAATCAAATGGAAGAATCGGCATACTTGGAGGATATATGTTTAAAGTTGGTCAAAATCCACGATTTCTTTTTAATTGTTACAACATTTTGATTTTGTGCAAAACAAGTGGAAGATATCACTTATAAATTACATAGCAAGGTATATTTTGCAACTTACTATAACTTTCATTCCAAAATGCATAAAGTAATGTGCATTATGTGTCTGAAAATATTTAGATTTACTGGCTCCTGTAGGACTGGCAGGCGCACAAGCTTGTATGTTAGCAGCAGCATCTTTACTAGTGTAATTTACTGTAGCGACCTTAAAGCTTTCAAGATTCCATTTCTTCCACATGGATTTCTGTGGGTTCAGACTTGTAAATTTAAAAATTATTTAGAAAAATATTTGTTTTATTTTTAAAATCTTCCTATGAATCTTCCCAAATGAAATTAAAACGGCTCTCTTTCCTGTCTCCATAGAGAAATTTTTATGCTCATGGTCAACTTTAGACTTGGGATTTAAGACTGTTAACTGAATCAAATATATTCATATACTTAAAAGTCAAACAGGACAGTTTTTGTTTTCTCCCTTCTGCTTCTGCTTGGGTTTGCACGTGGGCAAATTTCCTTACTTTGTGGTTGTTCTTTGTGGTGCTTTAATACATTTGCATATGTTTTGTTGAGGTCGTGGATTATTCCTGCAGCAATACAGAATTTACATTACTCAGTGGGTTTAGATATTCACTCCAGTAGAATTTTGAGCAGCTCCCACGCCATAAGTTTCATGCAGATATAGAATCTGTGCCATAGCAGTGGTCTACTGCTTTCTTGGGATTTTTTTCTGGTCTGCCTAAATTTTGGTTAACTCTATCCATTATATACTTATAGTGGTTACACATTACAGCGTATACTGCAGGTTTACCCAGCTTTTCCAAGTTAAAGGCCCATATGGAGTTTGGTGGATAAATAACTCTGAACTATGTAAAACCTTCCCTAAATTGAATTTTTCAGGGCTATCTTTTTCCACATACAATTTTCTCTGTCTGTTAGTAATGCCGTGGACTGATCAAATAGTTTAAACAATACTTGACCCAGTGTCATCACTCAAGCATGCTTCCAACAACAGAAAATTGCTGTACACCAGTCAAAAATGTTCCTCCGTGGTTTAGTTTTGGGAGATATTAACAACAGACAGGCTGCTCTCTTAAAGGTTTGCTATTTCTACAAACTTCCGAGTTTCCAGTGCCTGAGGGTCTTGGAAATACAATCTACGCTCAAACCCAGTTCTCAGTATTTACATCCACATGACGCCGCTGAAGACCCAACTCCTGCACATTCACTTCACCATACACATGGGTAGTTAAAATAATAAGCTGTCATACTCTCCCCTCACCATAAGAAGGATGTTGAGGCTCTGGAGCGAGTCCAGANTTAAGGCATGGGTGGACAAGGTGCTACGGGACATGGTTTAGTGTTTGATAGGAACGGTTGGACTCAATGATCCGATGGGTCTCTTCCAACCTGGTGATTCTATGATTCTCCAAATCTTGGGACAGTAAGAGTTTTTCAGAAGTAAAAGGAGATTTTTTTCATTTTCTTCTGACATACAGTAAGAATTGTTCTCACCAGACTGCCTTAAAAAACCTAAGATAACATACTAGTGAATATTGAAATGTTAGATAATTAGAACTGATGGTCACAGGTATCACTACAGCATTTATATAGTGCACGTTCATTGCAATTTCTTCCAATAAACAGAGGAATATCACACATCCTTAGGTATCAAGAGACATGCTAAAAATGTGAAAGGCATATAAGGGCAAACAGAGGCAGAACTTTGATTTTCTTCTCAGTACCTCAAACCAAAATATCTACGCTACTGTTATTTATGTACTTCTAAAATACACACTGAAGAAAAAGTGAACATCCAGCCACCTGGCAAATCTGCTCTGGTCTCACATATTCAGTTTTTATTTAGAAAATGGAAAAAATGTGAGGGTTGCAGACTAGTAGAATGCTTACTGGAATCAATCCACTGGTACCTTCTGAGTTCAGCATAATTGAAAACTCAAACTTTACACTATTACATCTGAGCAGAAACTTAGAAATACTGGTTTGAAAAAAAAAAGTCACCTTCTTAGTAAACTGTGACATTAAGAACTCCAAACAAAAATGGTAGAGCGACCACTCCTAAAAACCAGTTTGTAATGTCACAGCTTCCGTGTAGATAACGGTGCAGAATGAATGTACGGCGAAGTAGTAATTCAGATCTCAGAGCCTGCTCTTAAATAACAAGCAAACTCTGTTTGTCTACTAACAATAAATTCTGGGTTAAGGACCCACACAAATAATTCAAAGTAAGAGATCCTACACTTCATAAAACCTACTATCATTGTTTGTCCAGAGAGAGTTTTAGAAACTATTACAAAAGTCTCTTTGTGTCCTATAAACTTTTTGTTATTTCAACATAATTAACTATTGCACATCAATGTCACAGCATAAGGAGATAAAAAAAGCCATGGATGGTGAAATGCAGGCCTTTCCTCTTACTACTTTAGTACGTTGCAGACCACTGGCATGAAAAGCGGATCCAAGTCAAAACAAAACAAATGACAACAGAAAGCTGGTAAAAATCCTCTGCCACTGAATGTACCACTGAAGTCAGTGTGGTTTTTGGGGTCTAACCAAGATCACAGTTTGGCATAAAATCTGCCTACAATGTCAACTTTTCCCCCCAAGGCTATTACAACTAATATATCACAGACTTTATTTCATTGAGTTGAGAGAAATATTCTCTATACCAAAATTACAGCTTTAGTTTAGTCACTTTAACCTAAAAATGCGGTTACTGAAGACTGAACTTCGGGTAAATGCTACTGTAGAGCAGCGTCCTCAACCAGGCCAAGGATTCCACAGAAAAGATCCCATGTCCTATTTAGAGAGAGATGCAAAACAACAAGAAAGGACTATGGCAAAACAATTCTTCCAGCCCTTGGTGTCAACCATAAGTATGCAGCAAGTATGCTATGAGACAAGAAAATAAATTACGGGTAAAAGGTCTAAATGATCTGGCTTTCCAGGTATTCAAAAAGGAGTTAAACAAAACTTTCAACATCCTATCACAAATCATGGTTCCCAGTTATTTCTACTAAGCAGACAGACCCCTCAGAGCATTACCACCTACAATGGAGGAAATGCCTGAAGGACAGGAAAGGATAAGGGACATTTCATACAGGCTACAAAAACTTGGAATGGAAACCTGCTGGAAGGGGAGGATTTCTGCCCTGCAGGTACCAGGATGTGGTTTCTGCTCGGGTTTTTGTGACACAGAATGTGGAAGAGTTGGTTCCAGGTGGGAAGGCCTAAAATAAAAACAAAATCTCTTAGGAGCCACTCCCTGCCTCTGTGCTCAGGCTGCTCTGAGCCATCAGTCAGTCGGTGTCCGTCGGTGTCAGTCAGTGTCAGTCGGTCAGGGGCAGCCTTTGTCAGTCACTGTGTGTCAGTCCCTGTAAGTCATCAGTCAGTGCAGATTGGTGTCAGCGAGTCAGCACCTGTTGGTGTCAACTATTTAGTAAGTCAGTCAGGATGAGTTGGTCAGTAAATTGGTCAATTAATCTGTCAGGCACTGAGTATCAGTTGATCAGACAGTGTCAGCATTGGTCGGCATCATTCATAGTCACTATCAATCTGTGTCCGTCGTCAGTTGGTATCAGTCAGTGTCTGTCAGCGTCAATTATTTGGTCAGTCAGTTGGTATCAGTTGGTCATTTAGCTGGTCTGTCAGTCAGCCACTGTCACAGAATCATAGAATAGTTTGGGTCTGAAAGGACCTTAAAGATCATCCAGTTCTAACTCCCCAGCCATGGGCAGAGACACCTGCCCACCAGACTAGGCTGCCCAAGGTCCCATCCAGCCTGGCCCTGAACACTTCCAGCGATGGGGCAGCCACAGCTTCCCTGGGCAACGTGTTCCAGCACTTCACCACCCACACAGTGAAGAATTTTTTCCTAAAGTCCAATCTAAATATTCCTCTTCCAATTTAAAAATGTTTCCTCTCATCCTATCACTCCAAGCCTTTGTAAACAGTCCATCCCCAGCTTTCTTGTAGCCCTTTCAGCTCCTGGAGGCTGCTCTAAGGTGTCCTCGGAGCCTTCTCTTCTCCAGGCTGAACAGCCCCAGCTCTCTGAGCCTGCCCGTCGGCCCCTGTCGTTCTCTCAGCCGCCGCCTCCAGGCCCGCGCGTACCGTAACCATGGCAACGGCCCCGCCGTCCGGCCGCTCTTCCGGCCCGGCCTCCCCGCGGTGCCCGCGCCCCGCGCTTTGGTTCCGGGGCCGCGGCGGGGCTGGAGCGGAGCGAGCGGGTGAGGAGCGGCGCGGGGCGCCCTGAGGGCGGGGGGCGAGCGGGGGGCGGAGGGGGCACAGCGGCTTCGAAACGCGCTGCGAGGAGCGCCCGTAGCACAGCTCGGGGCTTGGGGCCCCCCGGTGCTGCCCTGGGCCTTTCCTGCTGGAGTCATGCAAGTAGAATAGTTTGGATCGGAAGGGACATTAAAGCTCATCTAGTTCCACCCCCTGTCCATGGCAGGGACACCTCCCACGAGATCAGGCTGCCCAAGGCTCCATGCAGCCTGGCCTTGAACCCCTCCAGGGATGGGGCAGCCTCAGCTTCCCTGGGCAACCTGAGCCAGCCCCTCCCCACCCTCATGGTGAAGAAATTCCTCATTAAGTCTAGTCTAAATCTGCCCCTCTCCAGTTTATACCCGTTGGTCCTCATGCCATCACCATCAGCCTTTGTAAACAGGCCCTCCCCAGCTTTACTGCAGCACCTTCAGGTACTGGAAGGTCACTTTAAGATCTCCTCGGAGCCTTCTCCATGCTGAAGAACTCCCAGCTCTCTCAGCCTGTCCTCGTATGGGAGATGCGCCAGGGCTCAGATCATCCTTGTAGTCTCCTCTGGACCTGTTCCAACAGCTCCATATCTTTCTTATGTTAAGGATTCCAGAACTGGACACAATTCTCCAGATGAGGTCTCACAAGAGAGGAACAGAGGGGCAGAATCACCTTCCTCACCCTCACTTCTTCCGATGCAGCCCAGGATAGGGTTGGTCTGGGCTGCGAGTGCACACTGCTGGAATCACAGAACAGTTTGAGTTGGAAAGGACCTTAAAGCCCATCCAGTTCCACCCCTCCTGCAACTGGCAGGGACACCTCCTACCAGACCAGGCTGCCCAAAGCCCCATCCAACCTAGCCCTGAACACCTCTTGGGATGGGGCGGCCACAGCTTCCCTGGACAGCCTGTAACTCCCCTGGGCAGCAGAATCGTACAAGTTGTGTAAACCCTATTGCATCCATTTTTGAGAAGCGTACAGCACATATCCTGCTGTAACCAGCTGTTATTTTGAGACCACCAAGCCCCTTCTGTGCTTTGAGAGCAGCGCATCTCTCCTCAGTGTCAATAATCAGCGTGCTTCTGGGTGCCCTCTTTGAACACTGCAGTTCCTCAGAGATGATACTGATAGGAATCAGTTTGCAGGCTCAGAATGCACAGCTCATTAAAACGACTGATTACAGGGCCTCTCGCCCTCTTTGCTTCTTGAGGAAACTTGATATTGTTGTAGTTTAGTCTGAGATGTAGGAGATCTTTTAAATATCTCAGAGATATTTAAAAGCAAATTACACTATAAAATTTGTGTGCATATTAGATTTTGTGTTTATTTGAATGGACATCCCTGACCTATCAAAAGTTAGAGCTTGTCAGCAGGGGAGGGGAAGGTAGCATAGCATGCGCAAGTATTTAATTTTACCAGAAGATAACAACTAAGTGTTTCTGGGGTTAATGTTTTTGTTGGAAAGTTAGCCAAATATTTTGGTTTGGTTATTTTTCAAATAAATTACACTTGGTTTTACTTGAAGGCTTAATTTTGGATCCCATCTCAGGAATTATTGTTTGTTTGTTTTTGTTAAACATGACTGGTTCGTTACATCATTGCACAAGTGTGATCCCTGACATGAAAAAGTAAACCTCATTTAGCTGAAAGTAAATACTGAGAATGACTTTTTTTCATTTCAAGTGATGCAGCAGAGTGCAAAAGGCAGTTTATAACTACTGCAGGCTGTGCAGGCTCTTAACTGTGGGCTGCTTCAAAGACCAGAGAGGACCCTGAGTCATCTAGCCAGAAGAATTTCATTAAAACTGTGACTGTGACACTCTGCACACAGCAATACGAATTCTGTCTGGATCAGGTACGCGCACACAGTCCTGTGTTTCTGATACATTGTACTCAGAGTACACAATAAAAATTCTATGCCAGCTATAGAAGGCGAGACAACATCTGTCTTGGAGAAAGCTTGAAAAAATTAATAAATTAATTAATGTTATTATATAAATACAGACTTGCAGAATTGGGCTAGCATATGGAGCACCAAAGCCATATTTTAGCTCTTGAGACTAATTTTTCAGCCTCAAGCCTTGTTACTGGCAGATCTGTCAGCACAGATTTCATTCATGTAGTTTGGTTTGCCCACACACAATAAATTTCAGCAGATCTCTGAAATTGTACAATTAACTTTTCTGTTAAGAATTTCTGTCCTGTAGGCATCTGATTCAATAGTCATGCAGAAGACTAATGGCACTGCTCATCCAGGTAGATAGTGTCTACCAGTGTTTTCGCAAGGTTTTAGATGCTGATCCAACCAACAGAAAAAATATAATTCTGCATCAGTTAAGTGGGTGGGATAACTTACCTAAAGAAAATGATGAATGGGCTTATGTGGGCTTTAAGGATCCAGATCTCAGGTTCTTTCTAGCTGTCTCTCTCATGCTGTCCTGAAATCTGTTTGGAGTTCTTGGCACTTTAACAACTGAATGAGATGATTTTATTATTTATCTGTCATAGGAAAGACCTTCTTTGATGAGATATTTAGTTGCACAATAGGATTATACAAAATTATTTCCAATCAAAGTATATTGGATTTTTATTTAACAGCTACAACATATTCTTTGTTTCAGCTAACCATGTCTTTAAATCCATCTTCACTTTTAAATGAAGAAAGCTCTCAAGAACCAAAAAGAAATATTGAATGTTTGGAAAGCCTGGAACTGCAGGCTCCATCATCATTTCAAGATCACCCACTTCAACAATTACAATTAGCATCGCAGGAAGTGCTTGAAAAGGCAAAAAAGAGTGGGAGATCAAAGTGCCCTCGATGCAGTAGTTCAAGGATGTTTTATTGTTATACGTGCTTTGTTCCTGTTGAGACTGTCCCAACCAAAGAAATCCCGACTGTGAAGGTTAATATTTCTTACGGATGTTTTATAATGTTCTTGTGCCTTTTATGCTTTAGAGATTGGTGGGAATGGTTGGACTCGATGATCCGGTGGGTCTCTTCCAATCTGGTGATTCTATGATTCTATGATTTACTGGGGGCAGGGAACAGGCAGTCTGTGCCCATTTCTTTTCTGATTCATTCTTTATGGCCACTCATCTTTAACACACCTATACAGTTAGATAAAACTGTTGTTCTTATTTGAGGAACTATGTACGAACACTAACAGTGCTCCAGTCCTCACAAATATTTACATATCCAGTAGATGAGAAAATTAGCTGAAGTCACTGAGCTGCTTATGCAAATGGCTGTGTTTTCACTTACTACTTAAAAGTTTCTTTAAAGTACTCTTACCTTCATTCGTCAGTTTCTAAAAACAGAGTATATTGTGAACTAAAGAGTATATGTCCATAACCAAGACTGAATTTCACATAAAATGCAAGATAAATGGCATTCTTAAATGTCATGGTTGCATAATTCGGATAAACACTCTTAAAATAGTAAGAAAGAATTAAAAAATTAATGCCCAACAACTAAAATACTTGGAGAAACTGTCAAAGAGAGCAGAGACATTTTGCAAAATCACCTAGGAACTAAAATGCATTTTAGAATCACTTTGTAATTTAATAGCATTATGTAAATACTTTAGAAGTACTTTGGAAATATGACCTAGTGGATTTAGGTGTATTTTCACTAAAATGGCCATTTTTGCAACGGAATTAGATGAATACCTAATACTTACCAATACTACTTCTAGAGGCTTTACCACACTACTACTGCAGCATTCCAGCTTGTATACATCGTATACCTAGATACTTGCATGAACTGAGAGAATGTAACAGGTGCTTCTTATCACTTGTCTCTAGTTTAGTTCGAAACCTGTTAAAACAAAAACATTGTTAAAAATTGTCAAATGTCTTAATTACATGGCCAGAGATTTCTTCTGGATTTTGCATAAGTTGTTGTATCTGTATATATGATCACAAATATTGCTGCTTTTTTTTTTCTCCCCCACGTTTTACTATAGTTACCGTTGAAGATTGACATTATTAAACATCCAAATGAAACTGATGGCAAAAGCACCGCTGTGCACGCTAAGCTCCTGGCACCCGATGATGTTACAATTTATAAATACCCTTGCATTCCGGAATATNACCTGTATATGATCATAAATATTGCTTCTTTTTTTTCCCCCCTGCTTTTTACTATAGCTACCGTTGAAGATTGACATTATTAAACACCCAAATGAAACTGATGGCAAAAGCACCGCTGTGCATGCTAAGCTCCTGGCACCCGATGATGTTACAATTTATAAATACCCTTGCATTCCGGAATATGAAGAAAACAGACATGAAGTAAGAAATCCTATATAGAAAGCAGGGCTTTCTGCTGGGGAGATGCAGAGGTAACTTGTGTACTTCCTCCTGCAGTGGTACTGGACTCTGCAGCGATGGAACAGTAAAAGCTTTATTCTATTCATGGAGTCCACCCCATCTGGCTCTCTCAGAGCTTGGGACTACAAGCGTACAGTGGTCATGGACTGTCCTCCATAGCTTAGAAAAACTGTAGCGCTATCCAACCACCTCAAATTTCCTACATTCATCACCTTAAATAATGTATAATTTGCTTTATTGTGTACTGTAAGAAATATTTTGCCTAAACATATGAAAGCGTTCAGCTGACAGGGAGTTAAACAGCAGTTGCTTATCACATTCAGCAGCTGCAGTATTTAAACCTCCTTAAACATTACAGTGTTTGCTATTAGAGAGAAAACCAACTAAAATACAACTCTTGTCAAACAAAGAGGCTGAAAAAAAGCGAGCTGCGAGGTTGGATTTTTATGCTTATTTAAGTGGTATGACTGATCTGGAATCTAATATTTATACTTTCGATGTCATAACACTTTAACACTTATATTATTGTTTGACTACCTGAAGAAGAGGAAAATACACACTTGTCAGAGATATTATTTCCATCAAGAAACAAGCCATCAAGGAAAGCACAGGTGGCAAAGAGGCTGGAAGCTGAAAAATAAAAAGCAGAAGGAGCAATGTAGAAAGCAGGCAAAAGTGGGAAGAGATTGCTGTGATTTGGTAGCGTCCAGGCTTTCCCAGTCACAGATTCTGAACGCTGCAGTAAGTTGTTGGAAATATACTAAGTAAGGTCATCCCATCACTGATATTTTTCATGTATTTGTGGTACTTGCAATAGTCCCACGGGGGAAAGAAGACATCATTTTGTCTGATGTAAAATCTGCGAATGAACTTAGTTTCTTTATGGTCTTCCTGCTCCATACAGTGCAATGACAAGTGAAATTTGAACATCCTTAGGCTGTTGGCTTGGCTAAAAAAGTGTTAGAATTGGTAGTAGAAGCAAGGAGGTGACATTTAATTAAAAATCTCTAATAAGTATCTTTATTTATTATTTTAACGTAGTATTTTTATCCTTTTAGACAATAGAATATTTTTAAAGAGATACTCTNAAAAGCAGAAAGAGCAATGTAGAAAGCAGGTAAAAGTGGGAAGAGATTGCTGTGATTTGGTAGCGTCCAGGCTTTCCCAGTCACAGATTCTGAACGCTGCAGTAAGTTGTTGGAAATATACTAAGTAAGGTCATCCCATCACTGATATTTTTCATGTATTTGTGGTACTTGCAATAGTCCCACGGGGGAAAGAAGACATCATTTTGTCTGATGTAAAATCTGCGAATGAACTTAGTTTCTTTATGGTCTTCCTGCTCCATACAGTGCAATGACAAGTGAAATTTGAACATCCTTAGGCTGTTGGCTTGGCTAAAAAAGTGTTAGAATTGGTAGTAGAAGCAAGGAGGTGACATTTAATTAAAAATCTCTAATAAGTATCTTTATTTATTATTTTAACGTAGTATTTTTATCCTTTTAGACAATAGAATATTTTTAAAGAGATACTCTTTCTTCTGCTCCTGACTTAAATGTGTGTGGGCAGGGATAGAAATTTTCTGTTCTTTAATGAAAGAATGCCTGGTGTTTTATTAGATTTTGTTGACACTCACATATCTTTCTTTTCTCCATTTAGATAGCACTTATCTTTCCTGGCCCCAATTCAGTTTCAGTAAAAGATATTCCTTCCTATCTCCAAAAATACACTAAGAAAGGCATTTGTGGTAGTGACGATGACTGTTCCAGAGAGCCGTTTCTTAAGAAAGCAAAGATAGAACCTAAAGATGAAAAAAATCTAAATGACCGCATCTCAAGCAACAGGAGTGAAGGCACTGGACTGAGGAAAATAATATTTATTGACAGTACCTGGAACCAAACTAACAAGATAATAACTGATGAACGACTTCAAGGTAAAAAGTGTTTATATTGAGCTGGTTTTGCTACAGAAAGGATGAAGGGAAATGCATGTCTATAGAACAGACTTGAGCATAATGCAAGTGTATATCTAACCCTGTATCTGAATATAGGTGAAAGATTCAACAGCCTGTTTCAGTGGTGGGGAAATCTTCCTATTCCTTCTCCTGTCATATAATTTGGTTTGCAAAATGATAAGACTAATAATAAAAATCATTTACATTTCCTTCTCCTGTAGGCACTAGAAGGTGAACAAGGGATCTAAGAGATACAGCTCAAGTATATCATGGCTTGGTTTATTTTTACTAGAAATCATGGATTCTATGATTCCCTGTTGGAACTAATAGTCTTGCAGAGTGAAAGCTGTTATGTTAGGCAATACAGTACTTCAAATGACCTCTGAAGGAAGGCAGGAATGTTTCCTTTGCAGGTGACTTTTTTAGGAGAGCTGTGGTACCATTTTTATACCCTAGTGGCACGCAGGCACTAGAAGGTGAACAAGGGATCTAAGAGATACAGCTCAAGTATATCATGGCTTGGTTTATTTTTCTAGTAAAGTCCTTTGTTTCATGGTCATTCCAATGACCTCACTATTTACCAGACAAAAGGCGAATGCCTGCTTTCCCTCCACATCCTCCCATCTCTGAAAGCAAAAACTTGTCATTCTGCAAAGGTTTTTTTGTCTTAGGTTCATTACAAGAAGTTTACAGTTAAGTATTCTAAATAAAACCACGAAAGATAAAACCATGTAGCAATAGCATTTTGTTTCATTTTAGATAAATAGGAGTTTGAAAATATTTTTATTAGTGAAAAAGGTGCACTTAGCTGGGAGGCACGCTATCAGGTTAATATGTAATATACATAACTGCCTGCTTTGCACTGGACCCTACAAAGAATTTCACAGAGTTTTTACGTGCAAGATTAATGCTGCCTTGCTGTCTAGTCAGTTTATGAAGAATCCCACATGTTAGTATAATGTATTGGCTAATTAAAATCCTAAGTATTTAGCTTAACACAAAACATACTCTACTAGATAAACAGAAATATTACTGTAGCGATTAGAGTAATTGCACATTGCAAGTTGCTTGTAAAGCAGTTGGGACTTATTTTTAAAGGATGGATTTAGGAAAAGTAACAAGCAGCCAAGGAAACTGAAGATTTCCATGGGAGCTTACGCAGTTTATCACTAAAAAATTTGTGATGCTGTTACGTTGGAGCTCTTAAAGAGTGGTTTTCAGTTACCCCACATGCAAATGCTGATGTTGTGGGCTCTTCCCTCCTTTCTAGAACTTCATCTCTGTTCTAGCTGTACTCCAGCCCTTTGTTTTCCTGAGCACCTTTTAGGATTGCTATAAGGTGTGACTGGCATCATGGAATTCAGTCTCTCTTATCCACAGCCAGGGGAGAATTTTACCCTCCATACAGCAGGTATAACAGTGTGCACAGCGTTTGCATTCATTGCTTTCCTGACTGCCTGTCAGAAAGGACATAAGTTGCATTAACACTCCTTTTAGAGAGCTGAGTTTTGCCTTCTAAGATGAATGGGGCTGAGTTTCCTTAGGCACAAACTGATTAAATTATGTTGTACATACATACAAAATAGAGAGCTGTTGTCATTTTTGAGTTTAACTGCAAATGAAGTCATCATCCAAGTCATTCCTCATATATTAAAGATTACAAAAGGAGTGTCCATAACTCCAAACAAGACCTAATTGCTCTACTTATTCAGAAAGATGAAGTTACAGGAAATATGGGATTGATACATTAACAAAGCCAGGAGAATGTAAAGAAATGCCTTGTGTTTTATAAGCCTGCATTTGCAGAATAAGTCTACGTAACTGTGCTGCAAAAAAAAAAGCAAATGAGTACATAAGCCGTAAGAAAAAATAGCCAAGAAAACTTGGACTAAAACCCTCACTTCTATATTCTTCTCGGAAAAGTCGTGTAATATATCTTTAGAAAGCAAAATTAAGTCAGTTGTTTTAAAGGCAGGAAATATTTAAAAGTTGGTAATGTCTAGGATTGATTACTTCATTAAAAGTGATCGTTAGATCAGAAAGGAAATAGTTGCATCTAATGTTAGTGATTACTTTTTCACATGAGTGATGAAGCTTATTGGGAATATCAACATGGTTGTTAAAGAAACTGATTGCTTTGGTATTTTTCCCTGTAAATTTGATCTACTTTGCATTAGCTAAATGTCTTATTTTACTAGCTTACATATCCTCTTGTACAGAGCTGAATCATATATCAGCTTTGGTTGTGTGGATTTTTTAAGTTTCTGTGCTTGCTTTCATTTCTGCAAGAAAGTGGTACCTTCACCTATGCACAGCGAGGATATTTGAGAGCATTAAGCTGATGTTCTCCGAGTTAAACTCCCCTCATCCTCTTTTTCTGACAGATCTCTTGTCCTCTTATTACATGTTCATTTTCTTCCCTCAAAACTCATACTTGGAGGTGTGATGCAAAGAAAAGGTGGGAGTTCTGACACGAGTTTCAAAGTTCTTTCCAAAATAACACATGCTGACATGATTGAGGGGGCTGTAGCAGAGGCAAGGTGAATCCAAGGTAGATAAACTTCTTTCTCAGCCTAAATCCTTAAGGTACTCCTAAAGCTTAGGACTATGGAAGATTAGGGAAGGAGCAGAATTCCTGAAAATATATACCGAAATAGTATTTTCGAGCTGCTACCTCTTTAAGAAATTAACAATATAATGAAAATAACAATAGGCACATTTGTCAGAGCTTGGACTCTTACTAGCTACCACAGGTGCAAAACAGTAAGTACTTCACATTTTCAGCACTAGTAGTTGTTCTTGAAGTGGTGGATCTCAGCTCACTGTACAAACTACAGGGACAAAGATGTGATGGAAGGTTCATAGTTAAGGAACAGTTTACAAGTGTAAACTTTACAACCTACATCCATCTTGTTGATAAGAACTCGGAACTCTCTTAGATGTAACATCAGTGAACAAACATCATTAATATAGGATCCTACAGGTTTGAGCATTTGGTTACATTACCTAAGCAGATTTAAAGGTAGCTCTGTTTCCATTTTGCTTGATCTCAGGTTCATAGAAAAGTTTATTTCTAATGAGCTCCATGTATGTGGATGCTAAAAAAAAACCCCAACATGTTGATTTTCTGAGTATTTTAAGCTTTCACAAAAACAATCAGTATTTGTTAATAAACATTTCCTTCACCTTTATAGATACAAACACAGTACAAATTATAAACATGCCTAGTAAACTCTGACCCTTAGGCCCCTCTAATTTTTTTTTTTTAAAAAACTCCTAAAATTCTTTGTTTGAAATTAACTGATCATGCATTTGTAGTAAGCTCAGTAGCCTCAGTGGGCTTGCCTGTAATGAAGTTTTGTTTGTACGCAAACCACAAAGAGGTGGGAGTTTACCTTGGAGGAATCATCCCCTAAATTTAGTTCCCTGCGGTTATAGTGGAAACGTTGCCAAATTTGATTCAAGCTTTCACTTTGGTGAGGGCTGAGAATTCATGTATTGAAACGTCTTGAGGGAAACCAACTTAATGTAGTTTCCTATTACTATATTGAATACACTTGAATAGGATTGTTACAAGTAGTAATTAGACTATCGTTATTTTGAATTTTTGGTTCCAAAATGCCAACAGTACCATCTAAACTCAGTGATGGAATCTCCTCTTTTTCAGTTCTTTAAAAACACTCTAAGAAATGTTTCTTCTACTACACAGAGTATCATACATAACTGACTGCAAAGCAAGCAACTAAACCCATCTTGCAATTACACTACCAAGAATTAAACATAGTTTGTAGGTAAAAAGTATAGAATTACAGGTGCTGTGCTATAGGCCAGTTTTCACTCCTGACTTTGGACCTTACTAAACCTTTTGTGTCCAGACTTCTCTGTCCATAACTTTCAAGCAATTCTTAAACCATATTGTTACTTATGCTATTAAGTGTATGAAACCAATCCCATGACAAACACTTAGAAAAAGATAATTTTACAACCTGATCCTGGTGTTGTTGACAGGTGTATACACTATTCTTTATATCCCAGCTGCACATCCTGTTTACAAAGAGATTTCACATTAAGGGGGTTTTAAGTTTGTGCATTTTAAGGAACATAAAAATCAAGATAAATGTTTAAAATTCATCTGCATAATGAAACAGTTTGAGACTATGGTAGATAAAAGATTTTCATATACCATACAAAGACCCTATTTCTTTCTTTCATCTCAAGTGGGAATGCTTTTAGTTTCTAATAAAATTAATGACCAGATTGTGTCATACTTACTTCTGAGTAATCCCAGGGAGATTTCAGTTACTTAACGAGCATAAATGAAGAGTGTCTGGCTCTTAGCAAATATTTCTCAGTCAGCAAAACTAAGTCTGGGTGATTCTGTTTAATGCTTGGAAAGTATTAGCTTTACAAAAGTTGAGGGTTATTATTCATTTTCTGAACATTGATGAGTCTTTGTAGGTGTGGGTTTCACTCTTCCTATGTGAATAGACCCTACAAGTTTACTGATGGCTGTGAGGCTGGGTGAATGAAAGGATAACCAGTAAGTTTGAATTGCAAAAAGGAGGATTGTAACATTTACAGCACTTTTTCATCTAATTTCAAGGTGGTCCACAAAGGAAAATAAAATTATTGCCTCCATTTTATGGATTAGAACTGGAGGTACAGGAAGATAGATGTTCACTCTTATGTCATCTTTTTTTTTCTTGACAGGGTTGCTGCAAATTGAGTTGAAGGCAAGGAAAACTTGCTTTTGGCGTCATCAAAAGGGAAAGCCAGATACATACCTTTCCACAATTGAAGCGATTTATTATTTCCTTGTGGACTATCATCGGGAGGTTCTGAAAGAGAACTACAAAGGACAATATGATAATTTGCTTTTCTTCTTTTCATTTATGTACACTTTGATTAAAAATGCCAAATGTTGTGCAGGAAAACAATAAGATACCTGTCTGTAGGTAAGTAACACTGCGTTTTGGTTTGCTTCTTTTGTAATCATCAACTGCAGAAGCATAATTAATAAGTCTGGAAGTCGATTACACTGAGTAAGGTTTACAGTGTTTGTACTGAAGTGAGCTGCAGACCTTATGTCCTGCACACGTTGTATAACTACTCAAATGAGCAGTCTGATTGGAATAACCTATTTGAAAAGTTATGCTTGGCTAAATATTGCTGTGTTCAAACCTACAGACCTGAGGCTCAGCACAGTGAGGTGACTGGAGGTGGGGAGCTGAGGACTCAGCCCCTCTTAGAATCATAGAATAACCAGGTTGGAAGAGACCCACCGGATCTCGAATCCAACCATTCCTATCAAACACTGAACTCTCTTAACTTTACAAAGGAATTAGTGTGCTAGCTTTTTATTTGCCCTAATACTTTCTTTCAGGTGTTTTTGTTGTGTTTTATTCAGTAATACTGATTTCACTTTCATGACATCAAATGTTTACTGAAGTATTAGGGTGTTATTTAATGAGGGGTCGCCATACAAAATAGATAACTATAGACTTATTCAAAGAAATTAATTTAGTTAAGTGTTTATCATTATTGTATAATAGCATTATCATCTTGAGGAGATTAACAAATGTGACTATGGCACATCATAGACTGTGAAATTTTGTAGATGCCACAGACTTTTAAGTAGCCAAAATGACTCATTGCATTGTTGGAGTTACCTGAAAATGTAGATCTTTTCCCAGGACCTAAGGCGAAGTAACTTGCAGAGACAAGAAATAAAGAATACGGTGGTTCCAACCCCAATATTTCTGACAGGGCTTCCTTAAACTAGCCAGACTGTGAATCTGGTGTGGTTTTTCTTTTACAGTAATAGTGCAAATTGGAATAGCATAAATAGGACTGACTGTGCTGCTGAAATTCCTGCTGGTATGTGTAGCCCTGCTGGCAGAGTCCTCACATGTGAATGTAATTAGACAAGTGTGACTTGGCCAAGCTCTACCAGTACAGCTAATGTTGGCGGAGGTAACAGACCTAAGCCGTAGCTTTACAAGCAGAGTTATACGAATATATTTTTATCATACTAGGATGTTCCGCCAGAAAAATTCACGTCGGTAAAAATTACACTCTTATGGTAGGAAAAAAAGTGGTTTATTAGAGGTACAATATATGATGGATGGATACTTCTGTGTACGCTCAGAAGTGTGCTACTTAGGAAAAAACTAAATCTTACTCGAGTGACACAGATTAAAAAAATACAATAGATTTTTTAAACAAAAATTCCAAAGTTTTGTTGTATATTTTCTTTTAAAAAATCTGCCTAAATCCTCAACAAGAGCAGACTCTCTCTCCAGGGGCGCTCTCACACCCTGGTGAAAAATATTTCAAGAAAATCTTTTTACACTTTCACAGCAATCCATACGAATTCCAACAACTTATTTATATGATGCTTTTTAACGCTTCAAGGTATTGAAATCAAAGTTAAAATTGCTTAAAAGACACAAATACCCTCTCTCTGCAAGGTGTACTTATCTTCAGGCTTGTACGCTTATCCGTACTGCATTTCAGTGGACAAAACACATCTCCTGCATTTACAAAGAGAAAGGCTAGTTGAGTTACGTGAGTGCACATGAAGCGTGAATAATAACAGCACCAGGAGCAGCACAGATTTGAAGTCGGAATGAGAAAGATTGTTTTTAAATATACCTGTACATTGAGTTTGTGTGCCAGGCAATGAGATAAAACAACACATTTCTTATTAATTTGGTTCCTCTTGCTATTCAGAGGTTATTTTGGATTTTACTGTGATTGATGCTATTTCCTTTGGTATGAATTTTCATAGTCTTCTGACATTTCCATCTGTTCTTGTATTTCTTAAACAAAGATTGTTGTAATATTTTTTAAAAATCATGCGAGTGTAATAGCTTGAGAAGGAAACTTTCACCCACTTTAAACAAACAAAAATAAAATGAACCCACTGACCTTGTTTTACAAGAACCAGAGAGAAAAATTGGGGGCGGGGGGGAGTTACTTCCAAGACGCATTTCCCTGAAAACATGTTTTTTTATTTAAGAAGCAGAGGTCAGATAAACACTTATATAAGCTGTTCTTTGTTACATTTGGAAAATAGTTTCATAAAGTTAAAAATGGTTTCCAAAATTAAGTTCTGTGTATTTGAACAATGGGAGTTAAGAATCTATTCCAAAAGTAAATTGATTTTAATTCTCAGGTGAAATCAATGTACAGAAAAGATTTTAAATCTGGAACACTCTGTCCAGGAATTGGGTTCAGATTCTTTTTCTTCCAGCACAACCTCGCTGTAATGCAAGAGTCATTCTTATAGCAAGTGACAAAAGCACATCTAATACCCGTAATTAATTATGGTCTGTGATGTTCCTGTGATAACCTTTTACAAGGGCAGGAGGAGGTTATTGTCACTTCTGCTGCAAAACTGTTCTGTCTGAGCAGCAGATGTAGTTCCCCCTTCTCTCCCCTCTCCTGCTTTCCCTTTTGTAAATATTTAAGTCTTTTATTTAATTTCAGTACTGGTGTAAGACACCAAACCAACCAAGTCATCCACCTCACTCTGAAAGAGTCTCAGTGCTGCTTATACATTTTTCCAGCTTTGAGACTAAGGAATAATTTTGTTCTACCAAATGAAAGCGATCAAGTGGTTAATCCTTTCAAGTGCAATTAGCAGCACTGACCTCCCTGTTCTTTAAATTGAGGGTCACGGGGAGGTAAAGGCCAGTTCTGGGCCTTTTCTTTCATATCAGAATACCCCTTCACTAACTATCTCTTCTGTTTCCAAAAACATCAGAGAGAAAGGGGGAAAACAGGCTTCCATTAGCAGTAATTTAAACAGCCATAAGTTAAAGGGGGAGGAAAAGGAAGAGCATCTCTATCTATCTCCTTTCACAACAGAAGACATCTGGCCTCCTGTTAGGAGGCCCCAGATAACGAAGAACCTGTCATTACAAACCTCCGCGATGTGTTCTGAGAACCATTTTACCTGCAATCTGGCTCATTCATTTCCTGCCACTGAAGCCATCTGCTTTTGCTTATTATGGGTATTTTCGTTCTTTGTTTGGCCAGGATCGTGAAGTGGCTTCACTTTAGCATGCCTGGATGCTTGGTCAGAGGGAGGATTTAATCCTTTTCTCAAAATGAATAAGAGAGGGAGCTGCAAAAAACAATTCCTTTCCTGGAAGGTAGCACAGAAGTCATCCAACAAGCCCAGGTTGAATAAAGGGTCATGGCAGCGCATGGGGTAAAGCTACACTGAGACTGAAAAGAGATGACAACTTGGGATCTACAGCAGAATCTTCCAGAGTGCTTGTAATCTCACCTGATTGAAATCCTTTGCTACTGCTCCTTGCCATTTTGTTTCAGTTTGAGTCCATCTCATTTTCCAGAGGCTTCTTCAGGTCCAATTGCAGAGTAATGCGGTGATCTCTGCTTGCTTTTCACTCGCACCAAGCTTCAGTATTTTGCCTGAATGCTTTAAAAATCAGTAGAAATGCTGGTCATAGCATGCTTATATAAAATGTAACGTTCCACCTATCCCTATCTTGGAAAACTGCAAAATAAGGAGGAGAAAAACTTCCTGCTAGTTTTGTATCACTTACCATAATGCAGTTACTTCCAGATACTGTTAATTTGTACCTCAAAGTATTCCAAAAAGTTGCACATCAGCTGAATTAATCAGAACTTCTTTTGTGACACAAAACTTAACGGTGACTGCAGCAATGTTAAAATAGGAAAGCTTTCCCACTAAGATTAAAAGATCATGTGGCTATACAGGAACATGTACGTGTGTAAATATGAATAAATATATAGCTCCCTCCCACTAATAAATGTATTAGAACACAAGCCAAAGATTTTCTCTAGGCTATTTCTGTCTTAGGGAACATAAAGACAAAATCAGTGTGGTATCAGAGTTTAAAAAATTAAAGAATACGGTTATATGTGCATATAACATATAGCTGAGCCTATTGATGTACACAGATGAGTAGTTTGACTAGGAATTAATTTGTTGATTTTGGATGCACTATCCAACTCAAGTGCTGTATTATCCATCCAGACAATACACTGGAAAAACAAGTAACATTTCATACCTTTTCACCATTTTGAATATCGCTGCTAATGGGGGGAGGTTAATCTACATGGAAATTCTGACTCACTTGCACAGAAGAATTGCCGTGGATCACCCTCAGCCATTTGTTTAGCTAATGTAACTGTAAATGTTATCACATATCTTCTGTCCTACCAAACTGAGGTAAGACCTGGCCTTTGCTCTGGGAGAATACATTTTTGTTCACATGACCTGGAATGAAATGTAAATTTAATAAAACAAGTTGTCTGTGAGGTAAACAACACGGACCTTTAATTTTTCATGAGATTTTTATGTCTCGGTATCATCTTCAACAGTCGCACTATCAATGACGGGATATAATCTGTAGTCATATAATGTCTATATCTATTGATGTCCACAAGTCCCAGTTATAAACACACTTCGGGGTTCTTGAAGCTTTCATCATAACAACTTAGGAAAACCTTACTAAATTAAAATTTGAGTTATCAAAAACATTCCTAGGACAGACACCATTTTGAAGCGTCTCATAATCAGCAAGTCTTTTTTTTTTCCAAACCATACTTGAATGCCACCCTCACAGCCTGAAGGTCTGCTTTAGAACCATTTCTGAAAGCGTTTGCTTTGGAGACAGATGTTAATGAATTGAACAGAATCAGGCTCTTCATAAGTCTTAAAAAAGTATCTTTAGTGTCTTTTCTACAGTAGAACGATGCTTTGGGTTCCTGAAAAATAGTTTGGTCAAGCTGAAACTGCAGACTTGATTTCAAGTGTTGCTGTGAAGGCTAACTATAAGTTCTGTATTTCAGAAACATCATAAATGATTTCTTTCTTTCAAAAATCATTTTTGGGTCTTCATGACTAAGTTGTTTACCAAATGCAGCATGAATTCCCGGTGACCTGAACCTCTATTTTCTAGTGATTAGTCTTTGCAGCTGAAATATTCTAACAAAGCTTTCGCTGTTCACAGGCTTCCTTTGGGCTGAATCAATGCTGCAAAGTCAGGGTTTTTTCACATTTACAGCAGATAAGGAAGCAACACGACACAACTTCAGTTTTCAGAAACATCGTGTAAAGCACCTCAGTCTACTGGAAGCAGCTGGATCACTGAACTTCCTTGGTTAACCTCAAACACGTCTAAGTGTGTTAAGAGTACCGGCTTCCATCTGCCTACCTATGTCACTTAAGAGCACAAAAATGTTTGCATTCTTTTCTATCATGACTGCGTTGGCAAAAAAATAAAATATAGAAACCTTTACATATCCAATAGCTTCCTCATTTCCTTTAGCATGGCTTAGTTGGTCTGGGAACTGGTTTATAGTCAATGCCTGAAGCAGCTGCCAGGGAATTTGCCCACAAATTTATACTGCCAAACTCTTAAATGCAGAATACTCTCTAACATAGGCATAGCCTAAACAATCTTGATCATTTTAAAAGGCAAATACATTGAAAAAATATAATGGAGTAAGAAACAAACTCTTGAGGCTTCTGAAGTCCATGAAAACTAGCACAGCAGGTTCAAGCTAGCAAGGTAATGTGCAAAACTGTAGGTGTTCTAATGTATGGATGGCCCTATGGAAGTGGGCAGAATTTCTTTTTCTACACCTCTGAAAATTCTGCCCTCTGTGTATAAGTTTTCAAAAGTTTTCAATGGGAAGAGTCAGTTTGAGCAGGATTGTCTCAAGACACAGTTTTCAAGAAGCGTGATCTTTACCTGCTCACCTCGACACAGGCTTTTCATCTGTGAAGTCTGTATAGAAAACTTGGTGTGGGGGCTGGATGAGCAGACAATGAGGTAGAGTGAAAACCAGCTGAATGGCCAGTCCCTCAAGTCAGTGATCAGCAGTGTGAAGTCTAGTTGGAAGCCAGTGGCAAGTGGTGTACCACAGGATGAAGGTTGGATCTAGTCCTGCTCAACATCTTCAGTAAAGACCTGGATGGTGCAGGACAGCATGCCCTCAGCAAAGTTTGCTGATGACACAGGTGGATGAGGTACTGAGGGGCATGGTTTAGAGATTGGTGGGAGTGGTTGGACTCGATGATCTGGTGGGTCTCTTCCAACCTGGTGATTCTATGATTCTATAAGCAGTGACCATTTTCAGTTGAACATGCTTATACATATGTTCATCTTGTGAGGCATCAGTTTTGAGAAGACATTTCTTGTTTACCTCTCTATACACTGGCACTTTGCTTCTGAGAAATTAACACAGCAGAACTAACACCATACTGAACTCAGTCGCTGTTTTTTATACCTTCTTTTGTTTGCCAGAAATCCAGGATTCGCTTGCCAGAGATAATAGAATTGGGATCTTCCTGTGCTGCGGAAATTACTGTTTCATTTGCACCCATTACCAGAGCCAAGTCTGTATCTGAGACAAAAAGGGAATACAATAGAAAATGTGTTATTGTGAAAGGAAAAGCCACTGCTTCAAGTTATCAAGACAACACCAAAGCACATTAATCAAGCATACAATAAACGATGACAGTTTGTTGTTCCATCTGAATGAAAAATTTAGGTCCATTTGTGGCGTTCAGACCTAGAATCAAGTCTTGGCAGCTATATGTACTAATGAAAACTAGTAAAAAAGTTCTGTGCATTCTCTGTGTAAGATATGAAAACAAATACTCCTAAGATTTAAGAAGCAGTCTCACACAAGGCTCTCGTGAGGTTGCTAAACAAAGCGCATATGTAGAATTTGAGGATGATGTCCATTATGTCATAAATGGAGTCTATTTCAACACTACTCACAGTGCAAATCTACAGTCTTGATTCTGCTCAGTTCCATAATTCCATGGCTCTGCAGGGAAGAAGCACACAATTTACACACAATCCGTTGCAGATCCAGGAATCAGCGTTTTATCATAGTAGTCCAAGAGATTTCACAGTTTGGGTTAAGACGGCAGAACAGAGCTCTAAAAATTGCTAATAATTCCTACAGCCTCTAAACACAGTGCTGGTAAATGGTGTACTTCTAGAGTAACTCTATTGATAAAGAAACAGGCCTTAGTTCAGAGCTGTAGCACCAGCAATACCAACTAGATGCCCTCATCCTCATGTTCATTGAGCCCTTCAAGGAACCGTTAATGAGTTTGTGAAACGTGGCATCTGCAAAAGCAAGTCATTCCTCTGCCAAACACGCTCACTCACGTGCCTACTAATTCTTTTTTTTTTCCCAAGTTGTTCACAGTTTGCCCAGTAAAATCAAACCTAATGGTCTGTACATCCGTTCAGACTCCTACAGCCCTCATTAAAATCAGCATCACGTTCCAGCTTCCAGTCCTTTTTAAGGACTTCACCTTTTTAACTACAGGGCTGGATGTGCCTCCCAAGAGTCTGGCAGCCAGAGAAGGCAAGGATGTTCTGGCTGAACCATTTTTATTTCTTCTGCAATAGCCCTCCAAGTGACTGAGGCGCGCGAGCCAAAGGAATTTAGTGTACTGTTAGATGGAGAACAGCCTCCAGGTGTAAGACAACCATAGGTCTACTTTAAGCATAGAGGGGAATAAAAGCAGTCTAATAGAGAAATGTCTGTTTCCCCTGCTGTTTCAACGTTCCTAAAAGGCACACAGGTATAACATCAACAAACTTCCATCAGATACAACAGTTCAAGCAAATTAACCTCATTTACAGCAGTGAAGCTACACCTATTTCAGACGTTTATAAAAAGCAGACACATCATCTCACCTTTCCAGACTCAGTTTATGGGATGGACAATGAGTCAGAAACATTTTAAGATTGTAAGCTGAAAAGATTTGACATGGAGTCTTCTCAAAGGCAGTAAATTCAAGATCCTATGGTACTAAATTTAGCTCGTAAACCTTCCTTTATGTGCTATCACCTGCATTTTTGTTTGGAATGAAATCACATAGTTTGCCTCCCATTCACTAAGCTGAGTCCAGTGATGCAAAGCAGCTCTGAGATGGATAAGGCAGTGAAGAATTCTTACATGCCGGTGCAAGGTGATACAAAGATTGGAAAAGGTGCTGTTGAAATTACCGGATCTCCACCTGTCAGTGGCCTATGTAGTCTCTGGTTTAATAGTCAGCAGCCCCAGAAGGAGGGGAAGGTCTAGAGGTACTATAGAGCCTTTTTTGCTTTTCTTGCTTATGCTACAGATCATAAACATCTCCAGAGAAATGATCACAACTGTCACAGTCTTCCTACTTGTCCAGCGTGGAACACAATAAGAAAGATTTACTGTCCACACAAGCTTAGGACTTACACAGAAAAAAAAAAATCCAAAAGGGGCAATTAAGTGAGCGGAAATTAAAACCGCAGATCATTAACACCCTGAACATAGATTTGCACGCATCTGTGCTTTAACGCTGCAGTGTTCTATTTGGAGTTCACTATTTTTATTGTAAATAAAGCCTCTGACCCTTTTAAAAATAATTTCTTTAATCTTTTGGGGAAGAGTCTATAAACATCTTGACTAATAGCAAATTTCTAGTACTTTTGAGTGTTTTCCATTGGATTTTTTAATGTGATTACACAAAACCAACAGCACTTAATGTTACTCTTTACAGCAGCCTGCTTTGCTGGGGGAGGCACCTTATTTTCCCCTTGTTCCTCTCCTTTCAGAGGCCCCTCATCACGCTGACCCATCCATTTGGCTTCGTGCTGCTTGCAGCTGCATCTGAAAGAAGCCAACTGTATTCTTGGGTCAGCTGAAGAAGTCCGCTCGATTACAGCTGCAGGTATATAGGGTGCCTGGTGCCTTTAGCTTGTAGGATTGAAGAACAAAGTCTCACTCAGGTCTCAGCAGAGGTGCAAAGCAGATCAACCAGCTACACAGCAAGTGCTCAACAGATATCATGGCACAAACTCTTTTATTGTTGCCTAATGAGAATGAAAGCTGGCCAAAGCTTGCCCTTCTTGGAGAAATAACGGGCTGAACAGCCAAGTACCTGCATAAATCTTGGCAGCACCAGGTTACCCATTTTTAGGGAAAGCAAGCTATTTATTTTACTTTATTTTATGAGAATTGACTTGAAGAGGGATGCCCACTGAAATAACTTCAGTAACTTCACCTCCTATTTCTTTGCTATAAACCAGTGCTATTCAAAAATGCCCAAATTCTCTATATTCCAAATATCCCCAATTCTACACTAGAGACCTTCATTATTTATTAAGATGAGAAAAGCTGCCTGCTGAGTTCATGGATGTAAAGTGAGACGTCGTTCCTTAAGATCTAATTATAAACGAGCAAAACTGACTGACATCATAGCTGGAATATACATCAATAGTAAAACCCCAGAATTACAGAATATGACAAATGGTGGAAACCTGATGAAATTAAGAGTAGCGTAAGTCTTAGATCTAGGGCCTCGATGAACCTTTCATCCATCTGCTGAATCATTACAAAAGGATGAGGACTGTAGGACTGCCAAGCCAAGACGTATGCTGTATTATCAAGTGGGATGCTTCTAGTTAACCAGCATTTTTCATTAGAATCATAGAATCACCAGTTTGGAAAAGACCCACTGGATCATGAGTGCAACCATTAGAACTACAACATTCATTGGGGCTGTAATTCTCTGCATCAGGAAGCAGTCGGCTGTCACTAATGTCACATACACCCCCAGACACTGTATTAGATGTAGTCCACAAACTGTTGTGCTTTTTGAATACAACTGAGCAAAAAGTTTAATTGCAAACAACATAAAGAAAAAGTACAGCCTTGTAGTTCGTGACCAAACATTTGTTACAACCCCCTTCTTAGCTTATATTGCATTTATATAGTCTATGATGCAAATGTTCAAGTCTCTTGCACATTTTGATTTCATCAAATTAACAGTTAATACTTGGCACTAGACTGCAACAGACAGTAAAGAGAAATCTGCCCTGAAACACTTAAAATCAAGGACAAAAGGAAAAAGAGAAGAGTATAGATTTGTCAAAGTGAACCGGGCAATTCTTTAATATTGTGTGCTCAGGTAGTCTGCAGCTGAACGACTCAGCAGGCTTAGGCTTTCAGAACAGATTTAAAGGTAAAGAAAAACAGTACTCTTGGAAAGCCCAGAATGCTCCAGCTTCCAAGGAAGTGTAGTATATACACAAGAACACAGATGATTCGGCATGAAGTTGACTAATAATCGTAAAGTTCTGTATTTATGGGCAAAGCCCGTGGAAGAGTGACTGCTAACATCGGCTGAGACACGGGTGGCTCATAAGGAGAAAAAGGTATTTAACAATTTTAATATCTGGACAATAAGCATGAATTGGATGGACTCAAACAAAGTGGAAACAAGTTTGACACGATTAAAGTAACCATAAACAGTGAAATGAAGAAAGCCATGCAAGACTCGAGGTATCTTGAAAAGACTTCAATTGAGTAATTGAAAAACAAACAACTGAATTCTTAGCCAGGGTAATGCTAGATTGCTTTATCATCGCAATGGCTTGGTCTAATCCAGCTTTAGTGCAAGCTCTAACAATTTCTATAGGTTTCCTTCCTGCTGTAGATGCTTGTGCCTTATCCAACCAAAAATGACATTTGGCAAAAATCTGATCACGACCCAAATGTGAACACATTAAATGACCATACAGGTCAAAACAACAGTTCCAAGTGCATTGAATCCCAGAATAAATAGTTCATTTGCTGTAAATTCCCATGTAGTTTGTTTGGGAAGGCAGGCTGCATTATTCTTCAGCTCATTAAAGTTTACTTTAACAAGCTGTGAAGCTGATACAGCAATGGTTCAACAGTTCAGTTTCACATTGCTTTTCTGGGTTTTTGGAAAGCTTCAGCGTCCCACTTGGCATAAAAATCACACATTTCAAACAGATTTTTCAGATACGCCTTTGAGAAGCCTTGTTTTTCAGCCATTTTTAAACAATTTTTCTTCTCCTCCCTAAACTACCTTAACATTTTTCCCTAGCAAAACAAAGATGTTCTTTGTTTAACTAACATCTCCCATCTTGCTTGTTAGGAAACAACACGTTTCCCATTTCCTCAAAGCCAGCTGCTGGGTGAGATCCTTCACCATTTTATGAAATATTACCTTACATTGTTGGTTTTATGAGAAAATCACGTTGCTCTTATTGCTTTTCCCAGTTGCTTTTGAAGTAATTGTTAGATTTAGCGTACTAGGAACTGTTTACATACAGAATGGCTAGCCCTTGGGCAAAGCTAGGCAAGTTCTCTTCTGTTATAAGACCACTGCTCTGATATAGAATCATAGAATAGAATAGAATCATCACCAGGTTGGAAGAGACCTACCGGATCACTGAGTCCAGCCATACCCACCAATCTCTAAACCATGCCCCTCANTATGAAGGAATCAAGTCTCTCAGGGGCACTAGTTTAATCTCCATCCCAGTCAATGCCCAGTCCACCATGCCTGTGACCAGCAGGAACTGAAATTTTTTGCAAGTTTACACTCTTCAGTGAAGTGCCACGTCAAAGGTCTTGAGCTGTAGGTAAAGACATTACTAAAGAGCAGGGTAAAAATGGGGAAGGGGTCTCCTAGCACATACGTATTTTGCTTACAGTCCTTCAGTTGGCTGGATATCTCTCTACAGCTCCGCATCATGCAACCAAAACATATTCTGATTTCTTTGCTGTCCTTGGCATTTAAGGAGTTCATGTGCCAGCTCTTAATTCTACAAAACCCACCAGACGTCTATGCAGTTGTCATTACTGTTCATTATTTACTACCTTTATGAGCAAAATTCTGTCAGGGAGCCAGTCCAGTCATCCAGTCTCCTGCAACATCTCATTTCTAAGTTTACAAAGTAGATGCCCTAGTCTCCTTTCACACAGTAAAGGGCAAAAACTACTGGTATTTCCTTACCACACACCATGCAAGACAGAGTTCATCCAGGGGAACCAATCAAGATACCCTGAATAGTCAAGACTATTGTCAAGAAGAAATCCTTCTGCGCACAAGACTCGGAGTAAGTAGCATTTTACTAACAGGTGTATCTGCTCTACCTACAGAGGTCAGCATTGGCCCCTGCAATTTAGAAAACACCACATAAGGGAAAGAAAAATTAAATGAATATTTCAGGAAATTATACAATTCCTAAAATATTAAATAACTGAAACAAAAGCAACTAAAAGTTCATTCAAGCACCCAGTCAGCAGGAGATTGTTATGCCCAATTATTACTGGGTTTGGTCATGTAAGCAGATACAACTTCAGAAATTTTGCTGAAAGATTACACAGGCATAATAGGAGCTGAAATAATTTGTTATTTTGCAGGACAAGACCCTGACTCCTTTACTTCTTTCCAAAACTAGTCCACAGTTGCAATAATGGCTAGGATTACGTATCCATCCAACTAGATAAACATGCACAGCTTATTTTACAGCACTGCTGCTGGCTAAATTGGTTTTGATCTCTGTAGTGCGGTTTGTGGGATCCTGCCTGGTCTTGCAGACTTGTTTGGTAATTTCTATAGGGTTAGATAAACATTCTGCAGAATTCTTTGTTCGTTCCTCATAATTTATGCCAAATTTTTCAGCTAATACGCAAGATGCATTGTGGTTATCATTCAGCAATTGCTGGATGTGTAGGCAAAATAACTTATATTTATTTGCAATGAAGAGGTACAAGAATTGCTCTTGATATTGTTAACATAATTGAGGAGAGTCTTGTAACACCAAGACCACACACTAATCCAGGCTGTAGCTTAGATCCAATTTAAAAATTACCATACTAGCCATGGATGCTGTCAGAAAGCCAGCGTTCGGCTAGTGATGCCCAAGTAGAAACTGTGCCGAGTTCAGCAAACCTGGAAGCACGCACTCTGCTCTAACACAGCCTGTCACCACAGCAGGCAAGAACTGATTGCATAGGGACCCAGAAGACCTCTTACTATAACCCATAGATATATGACAATTTGATAGGAATGATTGGACTCGATGATCCGGTGGGTCTTTTCCAACGTGGTGATTCTATGAACTCCTCTAGCCACTAGCTTTCCACATCAGAATCTTGACAGTAATGCTCTATGGAATCTAAAACAAACTCTTAATTAAACAATTACTCTCTAGCAAATCCAGCAAAACAAATCCTTGAGAACAACATCAACATCTCTCCTAAGCAACGAAAAAACTGAATTCCTTTATTTCCTCTTTGTGTTCTAGTCCTACTAAATTTACTAAGCTAAGTTATATAAAGCTAATCCCCTCCCCTTGCAAAGGAGTTACAAGAATTAGCCCCCAGGTCCTCCGAGGATTCAAGTCTATTCTGAGGAAAATAAAAAAGTGCCTTTACTGAAACTCACCCTAAATTTCATATGACAGACTGAAGAGTACCCTGGGTGCACATGGAGGTGTGGATATTCATAGAATCATAGAACAACAAGGTTGGAAGAGACATACCAGATCATCAAGTCCAACTGTTCCTATTCAACCATGTTACTCAACACATGTAAGAGCTCCCACCACAGCCGACTGTGAAACGCAGCTGCATGTTACAGATATCGCTTCCTTTTGCAATGGCGAGACCTGCAAAACTAATTTATTTCAGCTCAAAAAAAAAATTATATTGTGTTTCATACTGAAAGCATAAACAGACCATTGAGCAAGAAAAGACTGTTTATACTTCTTAATGTTTTCCTTTTCGTACAATGAAATAGTAATATAATAGTTATAGGGAATTTTAACCTAATTAAGTCTTTTCCAAAAATACATTGCTAGAACATTTTCGGATGACAGCTTGTAAGAAACAGAGCCAGAACAGCTCTTTTGAAGCCACTGTTTCTCATGTGTAGGACAGAGTTGTGTGAATGCACCCACCAGAGTTTCCAAACACATTTTGCCTGTGGCAAATCAAGGCAGGCCAGATGCCTCTAGACATATTAGACAAGTGCCACAATTGGAGTGACAAACTGGCAAAGCAGCAGCACCTTCCCCCCTTCTCTGTTATCAAGTTTCAAGCTCAATCTTTGAGAATTTCTACTGGCCTCCAAAGCACAAGACACAAAATCCTCCTTGGAGAATCAGTGTTAAAACTGAATTAAGTTTTTCAAATATTTCTTTTCCCCAAGATTAATACAATCTAATTCACATCAACTAAGACAGTTGGTAGATTCATAACAAGAAAATTGTTTCAGTTGAGAAAATAAATGGGAAGTTCCAAAAACATCCAATGATTTCATTACTTTTTAAAATATCAGTTTCTTCATTTCAGAACATTTGACTTGAGCTTTTTCTCAGCTTTTGAGATCTTGCACTATCTCCTTATTAAAAGTGCCATCATTAGGAATTCCTATACTTTCATAAAGTATTTTCCTATCCTCACAAAGAATAGTAAATTAACTAATGACACTTAACAAGTGTCTCTGTACTCGGCACTGGTGAGGCCGCTCCTTGAATTCCATGTTCAGTTGTGGGCCCCTCAGCACAAGAAGGATGTTGAGGCTCTGGAGTGAGTCCAGAGAAGAGCAACAAAGCTGGTGAAGGGGCTGGAGAACAGGCCTTATGAGGAACGGCTGAGAGAGCTGGGGGGCGTTTATCCTGGAGAAGAAGAGGCTGAGAGAAGACCTCATTGCTCTCTACAACTACCTGAAAGGAGGNGTGAATTGAGGACACACAGTGTGGAAGTTCCATATATCCTCTGTGCCACCTACAGCCATGGCTGCAGACGTCTGTGGAAGCATTTCTAGTGAGGATTTCAGTGCTCCTACCAATGCCTGCTCCTAAATCTCTGACACCCTAATCCTACCAAGGGCATTCCCAAATGCAGAAGTGTCTAACTAGACAACCCTGCTGGCACGTAGTTGAAACACATCATCTGAAAAACAAAGGAAAAATTGAACATGTAGCGTTGCTGTACATCAAGCTTTACTCTTTGTAAAGAAATATAAAGACATTCTAAGGCTTTTAAAATCTCCAGGAGGACTGTGGGATCAATAGATTATCTTTAAAGATGAGAAAAATTCCTTCTTTATTAATGCAAGTGAATAGCCATTTCTGATTCTAAGATTTCTGCACATTCCTCACTTCTCATTTTCTGGTTTCTGTATTTCTTTATGACACCAATCCACTAAGCAACCATGAAATTAATTAGCATGCCAGCAACTCAGTTGCAGGATCCATTGAGATATATTTGAGTACGTGTTTTCAATTACTGTCAACACTGACATATTGTTTTCTAATATTAGTCTACAATGCTTCAATTACTGCCTTATTCTTTATTGTTTTCAAGCTTATTTCTTAATACTTCATCCCAAGAGAAAAATACTTATCGCAGTAGTTCAAGCTAAAAGATATTACATCTTTGTTAGATTTGCCCTGCACTGGACAAATCTATAATTGTTTTAGCCATTATATTCTTTATGGGTAAAAGTAATGAATTTCATCAAGCTAAATATTAGGTTCCAGTTCTCTTTCTTTTAAATTTTAGATGTTTTGATATAAAAACATTCTGAAATACCTACATGACTTCATTTCATAAAAATGTCGTCTTCCTTCTGATGTATAGAGAGCACGTAGTGACTTACTTTAAAATAATAAAGTCTTTTAACCTATATTGCTGAATGAGTCAAAAATTTGATCAAAGGCAATGTAGCCAGAAAAAAAACCTCATACTCAAATCATAACTAACAGATCAAGACAGCCCTCTGATGACATTCTTGCAAGTTTCAGAAAGGCCAAAGACCATGTGATAGCTGGAATCTTCAAGAAATATTTACAGGGTCTTCAGAAATCTACTTCCAAAGAGTTAAGTCTCACAGAAGAGAAACCAGAGTATAAGGATATTGACAATGTTGAGGTGGAGTAAGTTTATAAACACAGTATCCTGAGGAGATCTGGGATAAAGCAGAATCAAATATCCGAGCCTGCTTCCAGTTCAGTCTGAGGACTCTGAAGCTTTGAGGCATTTATTAGTTTTGAGATTTTATTGACCCATTCCTTCCATGTATTATAGCGCAGAAGGAGATGTTCTATTTTATTCTTTCAGTGTACATGAGCTGTTCCGATGTAAAACTGACTGTGAAACAACAATTTGGAAAACAAGCTTTGTTACCACGTATATTGACTGCCATGAGACCTTCTGTTAAGTTCCAGGACATCCATCAGATTCCTCACCAGTGATGGTATTGCTTAAAAACAAAACTTTGAAGTATTAATGAAATCCGACACCTCATTTCTTCCAGGTTTAGCACTGAACACTTTTCTAGGATGTAGGAAGCCTTAAGGGCAGGTAAGTGAAACAGTTCAGGCCTGATTACTATCAGATTTTTTTTCTTCCCAAAATACTTCCTTTCTCCATTTTTATTAAAGATAATTGCCAATTAGAATCTACCTCTAATAAGAAAAGCTCAGTTTTAATAAGCATTAAACAGCATCTGGAGATGGATTAAAAAATAGCAAATACAACTAAATAGTATCTCTCTCTCCTGATACACTTCCACTCTAAACTAAATACAGATTGGTACTTCTGCAAATTCATTAAGTTCTTCGATGAATGTGGTACAGCTTTTCAACTAACTGAATGTTAAGAGACTGGAAATGCAAAGCTGTTTTCTCTTGAATGAAACAGCACAGTCAAAGAAATATGCTCAAATAAGGCCATTAGAAAACAAAAAGGCTGTAAAAATGTTTCCCTGACCCTAGGGACAACAGATTCCATGATCTAACGAAGAGGGATAGCAAATACTTGCCCATATAAGTGAAGAGTTTTTCTGGAAGTCCCGATTCTGCACATAGCCCTCGTTCCTTGCTGCTTGTAGCATGAATATTTCAGGCAGAATCAGGGTCCTTGCTTGCTCATATCACTAGCTTCACTAGCCAAGACCACCCTCCTAGTTTTGGATTATTTAACTATTGAATAGAAGAAAACTGAACAGGTTACTCCATGTTCAATGTTCTCTCCAATGGCATAGAGACGTACCATACCCTGCTTTAGAGAGAAGGAGAGATAATCATATTCTGGAGTAGGGCAATCAAATGCACCCAACATCTCATATAATTCAGAAACCACCTGTTCAGAAATACAAATTTCACCCGTAGGAATTGACAAGGAAAAACTCACAACAGTTACGTTATTTTTAACCTAATTTTGCATACCACAGTTTATTCCTGTTGCAAATCCAGTTCCACATGGTGTTGGACTTCAATTTCCTTTATCAGTATCAGGCTGGACATTCATGGTTCCTTCCAACACAAACTATTTCACCATTCCAAGAGAGGTTTCCAGCAGGAAACCCCGTCTGTGGAGAAGCAGTCTCTGTGCAAGTGTGATCAAACAAAACATGAAAGTTTGGATTTACAATGATCCCTTTGAATCAATTATCTTAATAATCTATCCCACTCCACTGTGCACACTTGTGCTAACATTTTTGTTAGAGGTTTGCTTCTGGGCATTAAGTTGCTGACACAGACACTTTTGTAATCTGAAGTTTTCCATGCCTGACCACTCAACCTCATGCACCAAAAGTCCAAAATGATTTTTTTGCCTCTTTCACAGAACTGGTGAGCGTGAGGAGATTTCAGGGGCTGTCTCAGCAATTTAATTCTTAAAACTATATGTAAGCAGCTATATTAAAAGATGAAGATCTGCCTGAAGTTCTTCTGCATAAATTTCTATTAAAAATTAAATTTGAATTAAAATGCTACCAAAGCTAAGCTGAGGTCCACTTTCATTCAGCTTTGCTTAGAGTAGAATCCAATTTTAATTTATTTTTTTCATCATAAATGGAAATTTTAGCTGAAAACATCAGGAAAAGTCTGTAAAGCATTCTGCTCCAAGAAACTGGCAGTTGACTCAGTAAGGATGCAGCTCAGATCGCACCTTCAGAGATGCAGCTCTGTACTTGTACATCATGGCAAACTGATGTACTATCTTAATTAGGCAAAGTCACCTAGCTATTTGGATGATCTTCAGATAATTTAACCTGCTAGTTCCATCAACTGAATAAACATTCTCCTTCTGTGGGGTTATCTTCCTCTTTGGAAAAGACCACACAAGAAAGAAGCTAATCCTATGCAGATGAAAAAGCAATGGTTATAGATACTTACACACCTGAGGTGACATCAAAGTTTTGTCATCACATTCTCTCACTATTCCCAATAATTCTGTTAAACGTTTTCTTCTCTGGTCATCTTATCACTCGGAAAAATACATAGAGGCTGTGGGTATAAACATAAAGCTGATACTTATATCAGCATTCCTATATTTACAAGCAATGATCATTATACAGTCCTTGGGTTTCCAGTAAAATTTTTGATGCAGGAACTCATAAACTCTAACACCGTTTGTAATTCACTCTGGGTAAGTCACTAACCTCGTTTTGACATCCTGTAGGTCCCTCCTAATGAAGTTGATTGCAAATTTGTCATAATGAAGCATACAAGTACAAGACAAAAAGAGAAGTACATTGAGCAATAATGAATACAATTTCTTGGAAAAGAGGTGAACAGAGGCCAGGCGTGACTCCCTGGGTAGTGCAAGACCTACTGTTCCAAGCAAGAACAAGTCTGGTCACTATTTGAGTAAAAGGAAGATTAGGAGAAAGAAGTGTCAGTCTTAAAATACCTGCCAGACCTAGAAAGAAAGAAGCATGCACTCGGAAGAATTAAAAAAGCTCTTTTCTTTATGAATCATAAAACAAAACCAGGCATAGAACCCAAACCCTTCATCCACTGTAGTTGTGTTGCTGACACCATGACAGCAGAAGGCATTTCCTGCACATACTGTTACATCCATAACTTGTATACGTTGTTTTTGCCAAAAAAAAAGAATTTTGGAATAACAGCATCTTTGTCAACCTGAGGATGAAGTGGGGACCCTCGAGTCCGGCAGATGCACGTGGGACTGCCAAACTACATTACTTAAACAAAAAAAATGTTCCACTTGGGCAAATATGGAGAAATAGTTCATAAAAAAAACTCCGAAATTAAATATGTCATAAACTCCCAAGTGATTTCTCACAACCTTTTCTGCTTTAGTAGAAATACAGACCACAATGGAGCATCTGAACATTGTTAAAAGATGCAGACCACACAAAGAGTTCAACAATACTTCCTTCAGAGAAAAACATTATTGCTCCCAGTACTAGGTCTTTTTGACCATATGCGTTGGTGGTTTAAGGAAATGCTTTTCCCTCTTTAGAAAAAGACTAGATCATTTCATTAATCCAAGATAATACGATATTTTACTTGGAGACGTATTTTGTCATCACTTGCACAGTGTTTTGTTAAATATACCCAAGCAAGCTCTCAGCAAATCAACATGCAGTACTAACTTCTCCAATCAAGACAAAGCCCGATGTAGAAAGATATCACAACCTTGTTCTTGGAGATCACAGGAGTTGAATTTTCAGTTGGATTATGATTTGAGGAAGATTTTAATAAAAAACTTAAAATGTGTATACAAATTTCCCAACATCAACCAAAGAAAATAGAACCTAAACCAGGGATAATAAAATGCTTTGTAAGTCAGTGACCCTGGGAGTTGGCAATAAGGAAGATCTTTCAGATGCTGTACAAAGCTTGGTTATGGATTCTTCACTAAGCAAAACAGACTTTCTTCTCTTTTATCCTTCCTTTAAAATGAACTTTCTGTACCACCACAAATTGCTTTCCTTTCACTAAGAGAGATTTCTACTGTTACTTATTTACCTTAATCAGGGGGTTGTGAACCCTTGAAAAGGTGTTCTGCATCTATACTTTTCTGTGACCATTTGCATTATTCTCTTTCATTCTATCATTGTTTTTAAAGGCAGTTAATTCAAAGAGCACAACAATCTTGTTTATGAGGAAAATATAATTAAGCATAATCAAAACCTTGCTATATGATTCATTTTCCGTTTCATACATATATCTCAAACACAGATAATGACATCTGGAGTTATGCAGCACAGGCCCTGATCCAAAAGCTTTAAAGAACAGTCCGTGTTAATTCCAATTGGCTCTGGATTGGGTCCCTAACCTATACCATATTGGCTCTTTATTTCATACATAATTAATATCAGAAGAAGTTTCATGGTAACAAAAGTTACACAGAGATTCACCAAGGATCCTGAAAAGTTCAATTTTTAGCTTTTCATTCAATTGAAAAGCAACATGATACGTTAGCAACCCTCACTTACCACTGCCTGCTGCTTTTCAATATTAATCCACAATATTCCTCAGGAGCTCATTTTATTTCTACATCATTATTCCTAGCAAGGCTTATCATTTAAATTCCAAAGTGGCAACAAGATATACAGATGAATTAATTCCCTTGTGCCTTTTACATGAATCCCAACTGCAGTCACCATTTTCCTATAACAGACTGTAAGAGTACGGCTCTGCCTCTTCTTGTGTTTTTATTTCTTTGAAAAGAAAGGGGAGCTGTTCCTAAGAAAAGGTTACTGAAGTAACATTTTAAATCTTTCTGTTGCAGAACAGAACAATCATCGTGATGGATTCCTGTTGTATCTTGCCTTTCATTATATTATAGACTAACCCTTTGGGCAAACTCCTGTCACGGTTACTCATCTGTCCTTCTGAGATCAGTGCGGCTACTCATATGAGTAAGTAGAGCAGGATTTGGCCTTTATACCTTTTACTATTTGAGATAACTTTTGGTTTGTAAAACAGCACCGACCATTCATTCGGTTGTAAAACCCACCTTTGTGTTCATACCGCTCCAAATTTGGCCTGATCTACTTCAAACATAACACACCTGACACCGGAGGGAGGGGAAAAGAAACAAAAATATCAAAATAGGTACATATTTTAAAAAGGCAGCCTAGGAAACAAACATTAAATAAGAAAACCTACCTAAATTCTCGACTACATTCCCTAAAAGTTGAACTTGAATATAGTCCTCTTCACNCTTTTTACTGTTTGCGATAACTTTTGGTCTGTAAAACAGCACCGACCATTCATTCGGTTGTAAAACCCACCTTTGTGTTCATACCGCTCCAAATTTGGCCTGATCTGCTTCAAACATAACACACCTGACACCAGAGGGAGGGGGAAACAAACAAAAATCTCAAAATAGGTACATATTTTTAAAAGGCAGCCTAGGAAACAAACATTAAATAAGAAAACCTACCTAAATTCTCGACTACATTCCCTAAAAGTTGAACTTGAATATAGTCCTCTTCACAAACACTTTCTTATCCACAGACAACCTTTAAATGTTGAGCATGACTGTTCTCCGGTTTAATGCTACCTGCAGGCAAATATGGATTCCTGTCAATCCTAACTCACCATGACTACGGAAATCAAGCCTTCCTCTTACTACGTCCAAAACAAACTTAACAGGAAAAAAAAACCAGTCTATCTCAAGAAACATCTTGCACACAGAAAATTACAGTCAATAAAAAAGTGATATCAGTTTTCTTCAGGCTGACATCTGATTTAACTGTATCTCTAATTCCCAGGTGTGAAGGTTGCTGCTCTTTCAGCAGAGACTATGAAGGATAAAGCCTAATGATGTCCTGTCAGGGTTGAAATATTTTTTTATAAATTTTTTTTCATAATTTTTTTTATAAATATCTTTTTGCCCCATATTTTAGTGCTTGAAACTTGCTAGAAATTCCCTTTACCACATTTTCACATAGACATTGAATTATAATGCTTTCTTGGAATGACTAAAATAACTAAGAAAATCACTGCTTTCATAGAAGGCATTTTGCATATTTTCATCAAAAATGTTTAAGTGGTGTTGAAACTCACCTTCATTACCAAAATTCCTCTAATGACATGAATAGCCCCGTAATCTAAATCATCCTTTTGTTCAAAGTGAAAATATTCTTTCTCAGGAGAAACAGCTTTAATAATTTCAAGATGTTATTGGAATAAAGGCTACTGGCTTGAGTAGCCATTCTGCTTGGCAAGTCCTTGTAACCAACGTTCACCACACCCTGATGAGAAAGGAAAATAATTGTCAAACCTTTCATGTATTGGAAACTTTTCACATCTTGTCCACAGATCTGATGGCTGCTTTAAACATGCCAGTAAATCAAATTTGCATATTACTGCAGACATGAGTTACTAAAGCTTTCTTTTATAAGTTAAGGATTCCATTTAAAACTAACAGCTTACTCTGATGCATGACCAAAGAAAGGCAGCAATACTGTCAGAAAGCCAGAGAGTAAATGAGCTGGGAGGGCACTCAGGAAACCAGTTACAAAACCATATGGTGCTTATTTTTGAGAATAAGAAATCAACTACTTCTTCAAATTCGAAAACACCTCATGATTGTCTGATAAGAATCAGATTGCACAATGTGTTTCACAGATTAATTGCACTCGAGTCAATCCCAAGGAAGAAGATAGAGATACCTCCAAAACTTAAACTCTTTGCAAGTACATCTGGCATTAACAGTGTGTTTCTTTAACACCCCTTCAGATCTTTATGGATACAGAATAAGAAAAAAAAAAACACAACAAAAACCACACACACACAAAAAAAAAAGTTGTAATGTTATGCTCTGAAAACAACTTCTATTCAATTTGATCTTTAACACTGTACCCTAAAAATATTGTTTCTCTCTTTCTTTCATTACATCATTCCAGGATAGCCATCTGGACGTTTCAGTTGCCAGTTCATCCCATATGCAGCCACACATGTTGGCTTCAAACCACATCCTGGACTAAGTCATGACATGATATCCAAGTGCAGCAGCCACAGAAGAAGTCAATACAAGGCAAAGTTGAAAAACTTTTAACTGGACTGTTCTCCTCACTTAAGATTTCCAGAACGAGCCAATATATTTATCTGTTACCTCAAGGACAGTAAAGGCTGCAAGTATTCTGCTACTGCTTTATAACCCACTTCCCAAGCTGGTTCTTGGTGAGACACTTTCTCTCTTCAGGTAAATTCCCACATACTGAAATGAAAACATTTTTAATTGCTTCAAATAATGAAGAAAGGAAAACAAATTATGCAGTACTAGAAGGAGAGGGAAAATACAGCATTATAGTAATAGCTGAATACAGTAAGGCAGAGAACAGCAGATGCATAGAGGATTTTTCTTGTGCACAGTAGTATTTGAAGCATTTTCATGCTACCAGACTCTCAACTTGGAAGAATTTTTCACTATGTAAGATAGCTATTTCAATTATTAAATTGAACAAATGCCCACAGCATGACCTGTGTGGCTTTCTGTGTGTCCAAAGCCACCAATACACCAACACAAAGATGGGACATGCAGTCCAGGTAGCACACAGAGGTAGGAGGAGAGGCAACCAGTATCCAAACCCTTGATTCTATGTGGCACTAAATCAGCTCAGGCCCATACAACCTCACCCAGAACACAATATTTGGAAATGGTTCAATAAGGGGGGTATTTAAATTTGCATGCCCTATATAGAAGCCAAGTATTTCAATTCAAATTACCAACAGAAAACTAGCAGAAATCTTTCTCTACCCTGAAGAAAAATGTGTAGCTGCACTTCTCCAGCTAAGACATGATGACAGCAAATTTCTTCTTCTGCTAAACATAGAATTGAGAATTCTGCAAACCTGCCTATCTTTGAACAGGCTCTAATACTGCAAACTTAAAATAGCTTGGACAACCAATTTAGCACATAGCTAGAGATGCAAAAATCAAGCTCTAGCAATTAATTTAAGAGCATTTATGGACATCATTGTTAAAAAAGATGTTACCATGCTTATAAAAGTCACAACACATGAAACTTTCAAAGATGGAATGGTGTCTGGATAATATTTCAATTTGTGGTTTCATTACTTTTTTGAAAGGCTCTGCTTTATTACCCCACAACACTTTGGTAAGAATTCCATGACAGACTTGCAGAGGCTTCAAGGAAAGACAGTCTCTATAACATCTATTATGTTTTTCCTTTGCTAGGGCAACATTGAAAGTATTTGTATCTTCTCTGCGCAAAGTCATTTCTATGTCTTGGTTTATAAGTTACATGCAAAGAAAAAGTTCTGCAGGATGAGTATTTTCTGCTTTACCTCCAGTCTCATCTCCATAATTACTGATCATTATTTCACTGACCCCGTCATACTCTTAGTGATTAGAATTACAGCTTTCTTCCCCTATTTCATGTTTAAGAAATCAAATCAAACAAGTTAAATAATACTTTCTAGAAATAAAGGGCAAATGGGGAGATCTGCAAGACACACAGGTGCTTTCAGAAGTAAATATAAAATATTAATTGCATTGATTCTGAATGGAAAAATACTAGGAAATCTTTAGCAAACAGAAGGAAATACTCTAAACAATTGAATAAAAATGGAACAAAACCTAATCCTGAAGCCTTCACTCATTAATATATTTTGGTACATGTGTAGATACATGCGTATTTCACCAAGCATGTTCTGCTAACTGAGACATAGATCTAGGCTCTCCAATAGTCTTACTCCAGGTGTACTAATATCAATATCCACTTTTTTACACTGTTTGCCAAATAATACCAGGTTTGCTTCACCCTATTCTCAAAACACTTCTCTTGGATAGTGACAAGTCCCCAGACTTCAATGCAGAATTATATCTACAGAACCATCTGAGTCAAACAGGGGAGGGGGAGGAAGGTGTTTCCTGACTACAAGTAAATAGATTCCATTCCTAAAGGATGTGAGAGGAACCACAGAAGTTCAGTCATTTGTGTCACAAACTTGACTAGTCAAATAAAACCAGACTGTGGTTAATGGATTACGCTGGCAGAGGAATGGACTGAATGATGTAATAGGGCTCCTTATGCAAAATGATTATGATTTTTTTCCCAGTTTTTGAAAGTTTGAATGTGAAGCAACTTACTGGCAGGAATACAACGTCCATAGTACAATGTCAGCGGCAAATCTGCTCATCACTATCTCCTCACCTGTGCTGGGGAGAAATAACAGCAGAGACCAGGACAGCCTTGGGATCACTGACTGGAAAGCAGTTTTGCAGAAAAAGACCTCGGGTCTTTGTGCACACAACACTGACCCTGAACCAGCAACGTGCCCTTGCAGCATAGGCAGCCACCAGCACCCTAGAAAAACTGCAGTGTTAGCACATGAGCACGCAATTAATTTACCCATGAACAACCAATTAATACATGCGTGAGTGCCTAATCAGTCCATGTGTGAGCAGTGTAGTGGGCATAAATTACAAGATTAGGCGGTAGGAGCTGGAGAAGTGACCGGAACGAGACACACAGGACGTGCCGAGGAGATGGGCACCTGGTGAGACTCTTGGAAGCAGACATTCCATACAAAAGGGAAGCCCATACTTGAGGGACCGTGGCCCAGGGAGAGGCAGGGGCAGCTGCAAGGTGTGGATCAGAAAAAGTTGCACACAACCTCAAAGGAATTGGGATGGACTGAGCGTAACATGCAGGGAAAATGAGGAAAGCTGAGACTGGGAATGGGGGAGGAAGAAGATGATTCTTGACTTAATTTGTGCTTGGGAAGTAGGGGAGAAGCATATTTAAGTGGGTTTTTTTTAAATTATGTTCTCTTTTTCTGAATATTCAAATCAGTAATTTGAAGCTCGTCTCAGTTAGCAATAAATTAAGTAAAAATCCTGCAAGTAAAGACTTTATGTGACAGAGAAAACTAACCAACTGTCCTGAAAAGACACCCGACATCCTTCAGTGCAAAGCAGGGCAGAACTTTGACCAGAATATTTTATAAAGTGTTAAGCTGTGTTCTAGATTCTCAGCTGCTTTTTCTTACTCTACCTGGTAGCAAATCCCCTGACAGTACCTCCCATTGTTTTGGCAGCTCCTGCTGCAGCCAGCCCAGCGATGCCACCACCAATTATCAGCATCCAGGAAGATCAAACAGATAGGAAAGTGCATTCTATGTTCACTTATTCCATCATGTGCTGTGTCTGCAAATATGCCTTATGTTCAAAAGCACTTGAACTTTAAAGAGCATAAAAGGCTAAATACTGTAAGTACCTCAGGGAAGTTAAAAATCCCAAAACCTTAACAATGCAATATAGTTAAACATCTGGTTTAGGCTATAGGAGCAGGTGGTCATCTGTAAAAAAGGTGTCACATACAGAAAATAAGAAAGAAAAGTTAGGAAAAATAAAATAATTGAAACAAAACATGACTAGGGCCAGTTTTTCTGTTCCACAGGACACACAGTCCTTAACTCAGACTTTGATAACAAAGAATCCTAACCCTATTTGTCCAGCTATTCAAGCGGTTTCCTTTACTACAGCTCTGCTCAGACGTGAATTCTAACAGCTCTACTGGAATTGTTACCAGAACGCAGAGTTCAGTCTCAGAATGAGAACACAGACTGTTTCAAGCAGAGGATAATCTTCTGAGGTATGATGTGAATTAATGTATTTTTATACTCAAAAAAAAATCATTACAATCAATCGAGCATTTGCCAAAGATAATTAATAACTTAAGGCAGAACTAAAACACAAGTAATACGTTCACCTACAGACTTCAATTGCCCTTGACTGCACTGCATTAAGGAAGGTAAGAAGAGACAGGAGGAGCCTTTGATGTTGGTGTCCTGCCAAGCAGAAGCAGATCTAATAAAACATCCTTTTTGGGACTATCCTGCAAACACTCCAATCCTAACCCCTCGGGGAAGTCTTCCAAGTTTCCAATCTAGAAAATTCTGCATTCAGAAAGGCTCAAATGCAGTTAAATCAACGTTATCAAAATTTATTCTATAAATAACAATTGTAACAACTGTACCTTCAAAGGAGAAATTTGTCCTGCAGCTGTTATCTGATCATTAAAATCTTTGCCAAAATTATTAGATGCCAGTACTGATTTGTACCTGTAACATGTAAACAGATAACGCTGTAGATAAGTAGTGACACCTTCAGATAAGAAAGCATTCAAGTATCCACAGCTAAAATGAAATATCACACTCCCTCGAGTTCAGATGTCAGTATAAAAGTTGCAGAAGCCAAAACCTCGAGACCAGTAAATAAACCAAATTGATTAGATATTAATAAAAGCCTCATAACAGAATAATAGGTATCTTAAAGCAATACATTTCGAAAACATACTCAAATGTTGTTCCAGCTTATACTAGTGGCTTGAAAATTAAATGTTTAATGAAGGACAAATGCTGGGGAAAGTATGCATACTTAATGTGGTGATATGTATACTTCATTGCAGAAAGTTTTTCTTGTAACTGCAATATTTCAAGTATTTATTTTTAATTCCGCAGATCAGCCGACATGCCTATAGTTGACTGTCATCCCACTTGCACAGAATGCGGACAGTGTACGGGGCTGCTCATAGATATTTCAGGAATTTGCAGCACAGATTCCCCTGCTTAAGTAAGGAGTTGACAGTTACATAAGCTTTACAAAGACCAGAAAATAGTGCAAATGTTTCAGTTAACTCCAGAACAAAGTATGTTAGAAACACAGAAGCTGTTTAGTTAGATGCTGCTTGACCACTACTATACAACTTGCTCAAAAAAAAAATCTACTTATTGTTCTTTTTTCAGAGAAAAGTGGTGGGCCCAGAAAATATTTACTAAAATGCTGTTGTGTCAACATTTTGTGGCTATATGAACCACACTAGAACACATCTTTGTTAGGGCAAGCTGTTTTGTTAGGATCCAGTATTTACAGGGGGGTTTCTGGGTGGGTTGATTTGGGGTGTGTTGTTTCACTTTCTTCCAGTACCTGAAGGGGTTACTTTTTCCATCTTTATATCTTTATCGTTTCTTTACTTAAAACCCTTCCCTCCTTTCAAATTTTAAAATAAAACTAATCTGAGCTTGGGAATACAGTCCTATTTATCCTAAAATGATAAAAGGTATAAAAATAATTTAACATCATTAATGTGTAGAATCATAGAATCACCAGGTTGGAAGAGACCCACTGGATCATCGAGTCCAACCATTCCTATCAAACACTAACCCATGTCCCTCAGAACCTCGTCTACTTGTGCCTTAAACACCTCTAGGGAAGGTGAATCAACCACCTCCCTGGGCAGCCTATTCCAATGCCTCATGACCCTTTCCGTAAAAAACTTCCTCCTAATCTCTAGCCTAAATCTGCACCGGCAGAGTTTCAGGCCACTCCCTCTTGTCCTGTCCCCTGTCACTNAATGCTGAAATGGGGTGCGTCCAAATTCTTTGTCTACAAATGGCAGAGAAGTTGGTCTGTTGTCAGTGCTGCTGGGTAAGACAGGCAGTCACCCTCGGAATTCCTATACAACTCTACAAAATTTGTATTTTGTAGCTCATGGCAAGTGATAATTTTTCCCTACTGAAGTTAATGGTAAAATTTCTACTGACTTCAGTGAAGGGAAATTTCACCCAGTGGAAGGAAATGAAAGACTAGCAAAAGTGAGAATTGCTAATACCCGAGTCGATCCAGGGCAAGACAGTCATTGTACGCACATGCTTTCCATATTAGTCAAGGAAATATTTTTCTCCTGTGGGTACCATGTGCTTCATTGTCATAGCCATGTAGTCCTGAGGTAATTTATTTTGGTGTACAGGCAAATAAAGGGATAAATGTTAAAAACAAATACTTGAAGAGAAGCCGGAGAGGGAAAAAAAATATCAATCAATGTTGTTTAGGGCCCTGTGTTAGAGCACTGGAGGAAAATCACAGAGTTTGACACAAGGTTAATTAAATTTAAATAGCTTCAGAGAAAGAGAATGTGCAACAGGAAAATACCATTCGTCTTTGTAGCCAGATTGCTTAAATTTACCAGAGCTGTCATCGAGACCTTTTAGAGACTAGTTTCATGATTTTGTTTATGGTTCTGTAAAAAGAAACAATATTGACTGCTGACATTATCATGCCTTGTATTTTTCCCCCACTTAACTCCACTGTGGCTGACTACATGAAAAGTGATTTGTTTAACTTCATCGTCTTCTGCAACAGAAGAGAAAAATACCCCTTTTAATAAGATAAGGACATGCGCAATCTAGGTCATGAGGTCCACTCTCCTTCAAAAGCAAACACCACACATAATCCCCATCATAAACAGAACATGGCTTTGGAAAAGTCAAGTAGGAAATGTTTCCTATTAAAGGCAAATTGAAGCGTGAGGTCATAGTCGTAATTTCCTTTCAGAGATACAAAGGAGCAAATGAACTGAACCACGCTGTTTGCTGTGGATGAAGACCTTTCTTCGTATCTGATCCAATTCAAACCTTACTGAAGTTAGACAAAAAAGCACGCCAATTTTCAAAGAAAAGCAGGTCCTTTTTTTTTTTTTTTCCAGAGGAACAGGACAAGGTCTTGTTCTGCATCCCTAGAGATGTGGGGAGGTTATATAAATATATTCTCATCACAATAAATGTTGTCATTTAGGTTGTTTGCATAGACATACATCAAACATCTCTTAGTTCTCTAGAAGTTTCACTTGGTTCATCAGCCCAGACACAATACATTTAAGGGATTTGTAGCTCTCCAATACTGTAGCTCCTGATGGCACTGAATTAACATCACTTTAACCTGGGAAAAGAAAAAAAAAAACAGCTAATCCCCACTTGCTGTCAGCTAGCTCCCAGCTTGTGTTCATCGACACAGCTTACTGCTCACCAGCTTATCTCACCTCCCTTTTTCCATTCTCAAATATAGGCAGAAAGTGATAAGATAGTTTCCAGCTTGTATAATACGCTTCAGTTTAGTCTGGCTACAGAAACCTGGTTTGAAAGCACCAAGGAATGAAAGTGCCACACCAAAACTCGACAAATACCGGAGTATGAGGTTTTAGTTCTCTTTTTTTTCTTTAGTATTCATTACTGTATCCTATTACGTGGATTATTTCCTAGTGAACGAGTAACAGGGCCATAAGTTTGCTGTATTCTTAAATTGTGTTTGTTACGGGACAGTTCATTCATCTTGAACTTTCTCAGTTATGTTAAACATACTGTGGTGAAGGTATTCACTTCTGAGCACATCAGGTCAACTGTAGCTTATTTTTTAAATTTGACAAGATATAAAGAAACCTTTGCATAAAAACTTAGATTTTGTACTATTTAACACTAAAAAAAAAGTTATGCTTATTTTTCACTTATACTCAAGTCACTTAGATATCTGAGTCTTGCTCAGGTTCTGTGGAAATAAAAATCCCAGGAAAGAGTTGTTTCTCTTTTGAATATAGGATGTTAATAGCCAAGCAGTGGTCCAGGCATTGGTCCAAATGTCCTTCTTGCTATGAAAGAGCACTCGGCTTTTTTGGATATACAGAGAGCAGAAAAAAAATGCATAAAATTATTACTTTGCTACAGGATGTTATGCATGATGTGAAAAACAGGACTATATTCACTCTGTACCTGCACAGTGGAATGCTACGACATCACAAGCAGTGACATGAAAAACTGTTTTCAGATGATTTCTGAATAAAGCATCACTGGCATGACAGCAAACAAGTGGTAAGGAGAATGCCTCATTCGATGAAGCACTTATGTGTTTGATGTCTTTACCAAATTGATTCTGCCTGAGATGAACTGGTTCAGATTGCAAACTGTTTCAATATGTAGCCTATGTACACAAATAATTGGTTCAATATTTCAACTAGTTGTTTGTGGGGCTTTTCTTTAATTAATTCTTTATAGATATTTAAATGGCTTTGAAATTATTTCCAAATCTGAATTGTTTCAAAATGCGTCTTATACTGAATGACGACCGGTCTTGACTGTCTGGCCAGTTATAGATTTTTTTACCCAGTTCATACTGTCCCCAGGGCCAGGCCTCAAAATAAACACCGCAGCTTAAAAGACAGTATTATAGGTTCTACTCCAAGCTGAAGACAATCCTGTTTGCATGTCATGATCGGTTCACACTTCCCTTTGCAAACAATCCTATACTACAGTCACGTGCACTCGTGTGAGAGATTATCATGGAAAAACAATAACAAGAGGTATGTTAAAGCTATGCCAAATTTAAGATACATTTATCATGCTGTCAATGGAATTTCTTACCACATGTCTCAATGGATTTACTAAATTGGGTTTTATTTTATACCTATAATAGCTGTTGTTCTTAGAAAGGGCACGTATAGTGTATTTTGCAAAAAAATGGTGCTTAAGTGGCAGGAATTAAAAAAAAAAAAAAGAAGAAGAGTTCAGTCTTTTGGTAAAGCGGTCAAAACCATTTCTTTAGGACTGTTTGTATAAAGCAGAAGCCAGAAAACACCGGAGCATTCCCAAATCTCAAATTGCTGTAGTTTTTATAGTGATGATCACATTTAGCTGACACAGATTAGGCAATTCAGCTCTTTCTTCACTCCCTCCTTTGGGTTGTGCTGGGTGCCCTGACTGGTGAGGAAAACCATCCTTTGCCAGCTATGTTTTAGCAGACAATATTTCAGCTGGTTCCTCCTTTTCCCCTGCCCATCTGGAAAGCAGGTTTAGAAATTGCCAGCTTTAATCTAGTGTCTCTTCTGAGATAACTCTACCCTGTGTGGTAAAGCCCAGAGCAGGACAAACAATCCAGTACGATCTGGTATGCAAGAGTGCACTGATGTTATTGTCTGCTAGTGCTCTGCAGATGTTGGTCATCATGCTAAGGGCATCACATCTCTGAGCAGCTTAGCTCATTGCTAGCTCTGTAGCTTTTCATTCAGAAACTTTGTCAGAAGGACTGGGTTCTGAGCTGGATAGATAAGGCTGCCAAGTGTTGCAGTAAGTTTTTTTCATGCCCTCCTAGATCTTCAATAAGGATGAGGCACACTTGGACACAAGCCATATCATACTTGTTTAATAAAATATACAAATACTAGTTTAATCTATTATTAAGACTAATTTAAGATTCAGGTTTAGATAATCATGGGATATTTTTCCTTGCGCTGCTCTCTATTTTGCTCATTCCCTATACTAAGTACAGATGTAACAGATACTGTCACTGGATTGAAGCTCTAGGATCAGCAGTGTAAAATAAGTAGACAAAATTAATTTACTTCAATTGACCAGAATTCCACCAGTCAGGATGGTGACTTATCTGGCTAAAGGCTACACAAGCCAGGAAATAACTAATAGAATGGTCTGACACATAGAACACAGTCATAAGTGGGAGAAAAATTTAACTTAAGTCTAACGTGCTGCCATAAAAAAAAGACCCTTTCCTCTACTGCAAGTATACAAAGCCACATCTGCTTGCCGAGTGATTTCATACCATAGGTAACCCAATTAGTTTGTTACAAATATGAAAAGAAACTTTGGGTCTTCAGTGCAAATATGGTTACAATATTCACATCAAATGAAAAACTTACCTTTAAAACAATATTGGGACCAAATTCAGTTTTCACAGCACTGATAACTACTCCAGCTTGTTTGAGTTACTCAGCAGACAAGTTTGATTCGTTCAGTTTTATGTTCCACTTGTACTTTTCATACTTGTTTCATCAAGGACTGGACACCAATAGGAGAGTCTGCAGCCCATTTCTCACCTTCACAATTCTTTTTTAATTCCCATAACCAGGTCCTATAAAATAAAAGTTACAGCTAAATACAAGAACTTCATCCACCATAATTTATATCAACATCGTTTTTCTTTAATTCCAAAGTCATAGATTGCATGTCAACATCCAGACGATGTCAACAGACACGGTTTATTGAATTCCCTTATACAGTTTGGAAATTCCATCCATATATCAAATCCAGTAAAGTTTCATGTGAACAAGTCATCTTTAAAGAAGTGTAATGACTGTCTGACCTTAGTGGGACAGTTAGCGTGAGAAGGTGGCAAGACTGGGCCCCAAGTTTTCATAAATAACACAGAAAATCTCCAGATGAACATTCCACTATTAGTTTTTATAGCGAGTCTTCTACAGCCAGCCCACATGGTCTCACACACGCATTCATAGATGCCAAAACAATAACAAATTAAAATTTGGTTTACAAAAGAGCCTTGGATCAGATGTTGCTCGTAAGAGTTAGCCTGCTGTTTACCCTGAAAAAGGTGTGGAACTGACCACAATGAGGTGACAACCTCAATTCCACTCACACATGAGGTGGGAAAACCAAAAACAAAACTGCATGATTAGGAAAGGACACTTTGTTTTTCCTGGCTTATGTGTAAATAAACCATGTTTTGTTAATCAAGAAATGAAGTCATGTGAAGCAGACTAAGGAACACCTCTCTTTCCCCTTAGCACTTACGTGCATCTAAACTTTTTTATATATATAAAATAAATATATATTTGATTGTACATACATATCCATGCTAAATATGATGATCCACAGAAGGATGAATTCCTACATTATTCTTCTCTTAGATCACTATCTCTTGCAGGCAGCGGAAGATTTTCATTAACTTCAAGGAAGCTGAATTTCTGAGCATTAAACAACCTGTGCTGAGCACTGGTTCAAGGACTAAGAATAATCCAAATCCTGCCTGTGCTTTCAAAACAGAGTGAATAAAGTGAAAAAAGGGCTACGTGATACTTCCCTGAACTATCTAGATTTACCTTTATGACTTGATCCTCCAGAATACCATCAAGCCCCGACGCTGCCCATTAAAACAGAACACATGGAGAACCAGGGAGATGCCTTGAAAATTAATCTGTTTCATACAAATACTGTCCCCTTCCAACTCAACAGGAATGTTCTTACAAATATTGAGTATACCTGATATTTCACACCAAAATAGATTGATTAAAAGAGGAAATCAAATGTTTCAGCACTGTCATATCCACATAATTTCACAGAAGTTTTTTTCTGCAAATAATGTTTTTCTTAAGTATTATACACCATCAAATGCCTGATTGCATACATGTTATTAAAACTCAGTTGCCGCCTAATTAACTGGGGATACGCCAAGCTACACGTTAATTACTAGCACAAAAGCATGTTTTTTCAACCATATACTATCAGTTCAATCCCAGAAAACATCCTAGAAGAGATGACACAGATCAAGCAAATACATGAGGCAGGGGCATTTCTATTAGAAACGCTCTGAACAAAGCCATTGAGTAGAAAGCACATTTTGCTTAAGATATACAGACAGCATTTGAGCAAAGCTAGGAAGAGATATAGGAACTTTCATTGACACTAAGGAAATAACTGTCAGTATTTATAATTGTACAGAGAAAAGTGTCGTAATGAGGTCACTGGAAAAATCCTAGTTCCATCCTGCACGTGTGTGCATGATACTTTCAGGCCATTAAAAACAGAAAGTAAAAGAAAATACTTTTTTTTTAATTAAAAAGGAAAACCTTTACACATAAAGTGCTACAGGAAATAGAAGCTTTTTGTTAGAATCGTGGGAAGATATACAACCAACTCTGTTAATGAAGGAAAACATGTTTCAGATACACTCCTCAAATTAATAGTTCTTCCCTGTCCTCCAGGAGGAGGACAGTAATTCATCATTATTAGCAATTACTATACACAATGCACCAGCAGTATCTCAGCTATTTGGTTAATGAATAACAGGTAAAGCAAACCAAAATCTTCCTCTAATCCCAGCCCATTTACTCTAGGAAGGAAGGAAGGAAATAAGAGCTGAATACCCGTGATGCAAGATCTAAGTAATCCAAAGGAGAAGCAAAAGTGGGTTCTGGAAATGCTTAACCTATATCCTGTTCTACTCCATATGGCTAATGGAATTACACAAATATAAGAAACAAAAGATTTAACCTACAGTAATTTTTGTATCCTGGATTCTTCTGAGGTCAAACAGAAAAAAACTGTTCTCATTTTATTTTTTTTTTTCCATGAGAACATTCTAATACTTTTCAAAGTGGTGACACAATATAGGAAGAATTGTTTTTCAGCACTTTAGTCTGGAGTCAGTTCTATAGGTCATCTATATCAACTCCCATTCTTTGATGTTATGACAGCACTACAGACCAGCATCTGGTTTTTGAAATTTAGATTTAAGTTTTATATTGGAAATGGTATTTCCAGTTATAAACCAAATTTTAAGCGTCCGAATCCTCAAATCTCTTGCATGACCCATCACTGCTTCAGTATCATGAAAGCAACGAGGTCTATTATCTGAAGGTGAAATATTATTTTAAAAGTTTGTGGAGGATGAACTGCACTGATAAAAGGCATTCGAAACCTGCTGTTTCTGTTGAAACAATTCTTCCCATCACTAGTTTAAGGGGTGAGAAAAAGTTGTCTTTTTATTATTTCTATATGTGCAAAAATGGGAAAAGCCCTGGCAGCCCTAAAATCAAAAGGATCCAAATCTCACAATACTTTTCTGAAAACTGGCAGAGTTTAGCTCGAGAGCAAGACTGTGGGGCAGATACGTTCAGACTTATACTTCTCCCCTCTGGTAAAGTGATAATTTGAACATCTGTATTCTCAGTGCAAACTTTTGAACATTTTGAAGCTCATTATTGTAACTGTCCCCCAAACAGGGAAAAAAAAATGTAAATAATTCTTCAGCATCATAAACCAACAACAAAAAATCCAAACATAGTTCTAATCCTAAAGGCACGGGTAGATGAGGTCCTGAGGGGCATGGTTTAGTGTTTGATAGGAATGGTTGGACTCGATGACCTGGTGGGTCTCTTCCAACCTGGTGATTCTATGATTCTAAACCCAGGCTGTAATAAAGCTACAATGGGATCTGGAGATAAGTGTTATCCCTTTCTCTTATACACCTCTTCATCTCATTTGCCAAGCTGGTGATTAATTTCAAGTTTGTGTTAATGAAATACAGCTCTTCGCTTCATGTGAAGCAGCGTAAGCTCCAATGAGTAATACCTTCCCTTGCAAATAACACCTCTTTCAGGTCTGATCAACCTTCCAGCACGTTTTACCAACTGGTCCAAGGTGTGTTACAATGCACAATGCAGCAGACTAACAGACAGTAAATTAGTGAATGAGCTCATAGAACACAACACGCTTGAATTTAGAATGCTTGCCTGAGAATAATTAACGCTAGCTTAGGGTAATTTAAGTTTTCCACTTGTACAGCACAGAATAATTACAGGAAATGTAACTGTAGTATTTGAAGAATTCAGATAATTTTCTTTTTTTTTAAATGGTTTTAAGTAGGATGCATATGAAGTAGGTTAATTGATTATTTGGTTTAGCTGCCAGGAGCAAAACCACAGGAGTATTTCTAAATTTCATGCTCCTGGGATCTTGTAGTAATGCAAATAGTTGGGAATAATGATGCATCATCCCCTAAAGCAAATTTACAACCTCATTAAGACTAAGAGTTAGTATACTTGTATGTGATTAGTTACAACCATGCTCCTTTCTGCAGGTCATTATATTCATCAGTTACTTCACTTTGCTGTACATAAGCGTTACATCCTTGCTCTAGAAGACAGTTGTAAGTTACTGAAAATTATTTGCAGAATTTCTTGGTTTAAAAGACTCTCTAGCTGTCTCTTCTGTGCAGCAGAACCGACATATAATTCAACATACTGTTCAACTTGGACAATTGGTTTTAGTAGTTTTTGCTCTCTGCATTCACATTCATTCTCCTAGTAATAACATCACTGGTTTTATTATGTCACGCCACACATTCTAGATCATGCATTCATTCTAATCATTTATAGCTCTTCCTTTCTGACATAATTCATCTGTCAGACGCTTAAAGGTTTAAAATCCCTTTGCAACAAACATTTGGTGCATCCAAGTCAAACCTCCTCCAGAAAATAAAATTTTCCACAGCTCTTCTTAGTCTGGATATAGTTGGCAGCAACCTAAACCACATCCTCATGTCTTCTTATATTCTAAAGGAACTCCAACAGCTTAGCTCAGGACCAAAAAAATAGTCGTATATAATACACACATAACCCACCCCAGGTCCAACCTTATGGGGTAAAGCAAGATATTTTGCAATATGTCTTAGGAATTATTAAATAGTGGTTATTCAGGCTTACCCACTTATTGTGTTATTTGTCTGTAGCTGTTCACAGAACAGATTAAGAGTTTCCCAGAAATTAAAAAAAGAAAAAAAAAGGGTAATCCTTCATTGAGGAGTTCAGTCAAAAACCAAGGAAAGTCAATTAAAGATTTGTGAGGATAAAAATAGGCTTTTTTCAAGTGTCTTTTCATTCTAGCTGAACAGTGACATCCAACAATTTACAGATTTTTGGTCTCTGGGGCTTTGCCATTGCTTTCAGTAGAAGGGCAAATATATTTGAGGTATAAATAATGAGGCACAGAACATTTGTATCTCATTTACAGACAGGTGGAATATCCAGCACAAGAAAGCACCATCTCTTCAATCATGACTTAATCTATGAATTCTATTCTAAACACAGAAGCATTAAAAGGATCACCCTTATGTCTAGTCTAAATCTGCTCCTCTCCACTTTATACCCATTGCCCCTCGTTCTATCGCCACAAGCCTTTGTAAACAGCCCCTCCCCAGCGTTCTTGTAGCCCCCTCAGGTACTGGAAGGTCCCTAGAAGATCTCAGAGCCTTCTCTTCTCTAGGCGAATAGTATGAAATGCTTTTTGCTCTCTTCTTTAGAGAAGGGCTGGCATACCTCTTGCTGTTGGGGTTTTTTTTTATTTGGTTGGAAGGATGTAATTGTTTGTGCGGCAAGAGATTTAAAGGTCTCATTTAGGAACAGAAATAAACATGATAGACGTTGTGAAAAATGTTTAGAATCCTGATTTCTACTACTCACAGAATTGGCCTCAACTTGGCTAGCTTAGGACCAGTCAGTAATGACTATGGCAGTCAGTCTTATTGCGGTTATATTTTTTTTTATGTATTTCCTCTGCCCTTGAGAAATCCACCACTGATTGCAGTAAAAAAATGCTGCTGTTACACTGCTTGTCATACATTTGCTAGGTTAACCTAGTTTACCTACAGCTACCATAGATGGAATAAAAAAGTTGTACACACGAGTGTACAAAATTGTGGTATGAAGGGTGGTGCTTTTATGTGAAGGTCCAGCTCATTCGATTTTAAGAACAGGAACTGCACTTGAGCAATATTCCTCACATGATTCATTACACTTTTGCCTTAAAGGTTTCCTGCCATAGGAAATCTTTTAGCTTTTGTATTCCATTTAATTCTTCGATGCTCTCTAAACATTTTGAATGAAATATACTTTTCGAATGCTCCTTTATGGCAATATGATTTCCATATTCCATTGATTTGACTTTATGTTTTCTCAACTTTTTCACTGAAGCATCCGAAGAATGTCCCTAAGGAAGCAATGGCGCATTCATTATTGTTTGGTTTATTCGTACAAGAACAGTAGTTTAGATTATTTTTATTATGTTCCAGACAATGATTGCCTAACCAGATAATGTAAGCAAAGTAAAATAAACTGGAAACAGACCTTAATTACAAAAACCATTGCTTGGACCTCTGTAATAATCCATTTGTAGTTGAGAAATACCCAATAATTCCATCCACAGTGCAGGGAAGATTATCACAATATCACGTGATAACCAAGTAATGCAGAAAAAAGCTTTAGCCAGGAAGTAAATAATGCAATTCAAGAAAGGATGTAAAAACATGGTGTAATATCACTGTAGAGGACTCCTAATCTTGGTCTTATCTCTGAGAGACTATCTTGTGTATAATAACTATTTTAATGGCCAAAAAGCCTTTTTAACTTAGACCAGATATATTATTCTATATTCTGTTAAAAAAGGTGGAGAGTCTTTTTCCCCAGCCTGGAATGACAGAACAAGAAGTAACAGTTTTAAACTGAAGTGGAGTAGGTTTTAATTAAATTTAAGGAAAATTTTCTTTTTTCTGTTTTTTTTTCCTACAATGAGAGTGGTGAGTCACTGGAATCAGTTGGCCAGAGAGGTGTAGATGCCCCATCACTAGAAGCGTTCAAGGTCAGGTTGCATAGAACTTGGAGGGATCTGACTAGTGAAAGATATCGCTGCCCATGACAGGGGGTTGGACTACATGTTCTTTAACAATTCCTTCCAATACAAACCATTCTACAATTCGTTAGCCAAGAAAAAGCGCTCTGTAGATAAGCAGTGCTCCTCAAAGCATGTGTATGTACTCATGCTTATTATGAGTATTTATGACCTCATTTTGTCCTAATTAGGAGCTGAAATAAGCATCTGATCCAATTGGGTTTTAAGTAAACAAATAAGCCCTTATAAATGCTTACAGTATAGCACACCCAGTGTATTCATCTTATGTTTTTCACTAACACTGGTTCTACTGTGACACCAAGTTCCTACAGCTCTACCTGCCAGTTATATTTCCCTGGAGACTTAGCAGTTTATTTAGTCTGCAATTTCATCTTTCTGTTCCATTAGGTAGTTTCTTAAACCACCACTCATATATAAACTGATAACGTAAAAAAAAATAGCACGAGTTTTGTATGCTCTTATTAATTTTTCCGTTGCTGTCAGTTTTGCAATTTATTTAATGGGGGTTGGAACTAGATGATCTTTAAGGTCCCTTCCAACCCAAACTATTCTATGATTCAATGATTCATGCACTCCATTGCACATCATGCTATCTGAATGAGCAGCAGGGCTGACAGAAATCATAAGAGCAGCCTCTGTCAAAGATACAATTAATTGTTTTCTTTTCCTTTGGATTATGCTCCATAATATTAAAAGCCTTTACACTCATTCTGCTATACAGTACAGAGACACAATTCTACAGTATTCTTAAATAAACTTACATATCTTTTTCTTTCCTGAAAACTAATGAAATTATCAGCTGAGTTCTCTGCTAACCAATCTAGTGAAACAAGCAGCAGCTTTCATATAAACCCTGCACACATTTTAATTCTGAAGAGATGCAAAAACAGCCTGAGCTTTCAGCACACTTGCAAATTTGCTTTGTATCACATACAAAGACTACTACATTGTTCTATAGACAGCATCCTTCAAGTTGGAGAGCACAGATCTTGACAGGTCAATTACAAATCTGATTTCCTCCTTCAGCGTGAGCAGATTTTAAGCAACAGATAAGACAACCTTGGCAAACAACCTTACGGCAGTACCACGAACTACTTATCTCGAGACCTGGTTGGGTCCTCGTTCTGGGGGAATTATTTTTATGCAAGTGACATGAATGTAATCAAGAAAGTTAAGCAAAGAAAATAAACTTTTCTGCATTGCTTCTATGATTTCCTTTCTAACATTGGTGCTGCTCTTGCCATTACACCCACACACTCCAAGTGTCCTTTTTGCTGGCGGGGATAGAATCATAGAACCACCAGCTTGGAAGAGACCCACCAGATGATTGAGTCCAACCATTCCTATCAAACACTAAACCATGCCCCTCAGCACCTCATCCATCCATGCCTTAAACACCTTCAGGGAAGGTGACTTAACCACCTCCTTGGGCAGATTGTTCCAGTACCCAATGACCCTTTATGTGAAAATTATTTTCCTAATGTCCAGCCTAAACCTCCCCTGCTGGAGCCTGATGGTGCTGTCAAACTGACCATCATGTTACTACTATTGCTCTGACTCTTGGGCCTGTTTGTGTCTGTATCATTAATAAGGAGGCAGATTATCTCTCCATTTCATTAATATTAAATCATTTCTTTACATTAAAGACTTAAAATAATTCATTATCTTGTCACAGTATACAAGTTTCTCATTTTCCAGGTGCCCAGCCTGGGGCATTCACGAGTGGGATTCATTTTAACTAACTCTAGGCATCTCACCTTTAGGCGTGGAGCCTGAATTAGTTCAATTACTCCCTTCAGAGTCAAGAAGAAAGAAACAATTTCACAGAGTCCTTCAGGTGTCCTCAGACTCATTTTTTTAGGAAGAGATCAGTTATCATCTGGAGAGACACAGTGAGGATAAATATCTGCACAAAGGGGAAAAATAAGAGGAGATAGGGGAAAACCAGTATTCTAGGAGGGTTGTTCATTTGAAAGAACAAGCAATAAGCAAACGCAAGACTATTATAGTACAAAATGTCTAGACATTAAAGATGTCACTTTCCGAAACATTCACGTAGCATCCTTGACGCACGCTCACTTCCTTCTCCCCACAAAAAAACCTGCGAGCACGTCAATAGTATTGTGAAAGCACTTTCTTTAGAGAACAATATATCTCCATAAGGATTACCAAAACCACACGAATAGAATGATTCCAAGGGGAAATTCTGAAGCATTGATCTTTACAGACAATTACTCAAGACACTGCTGTAATCAATCTGCTTCACAGCCAAAAGCAGAACTCTTGACCTATGAAGTAAAAGTTAAGGTTGCTTTTAGGGTTTGGGGGGCTTTTTTGGTTGTTATGGGGTTTTAAAAAATAATTATTACATTGGGTAAGACTTGCTCTCAGACTTTCCCAAGCCAAATGAATAATACCTTATTACAACATTACCACATCCTGTATATTATTGTAAAAATCTAACTTCTGAGTTGTCAGTGATTTATTTCATGGAACTTAACTGTAGAAAGTTAATTTTTCATTTATTCCATAAATAATTTAGCGTTTTAAAATACTTCATATGTATACAGATTATGTAGACAAAGTAAATATTCAGATTTCATAGCTAACAGTAACATTTGTATCACCTTTCCTGTCAGTATTGGGATGAAACGGCTATGATAAAACAAAAAAATATTAATTTGCTTTCTTACCCACTACAAATTCAATGGATAATTTTAATATAAATTAAAATGACAAAACAGTACATGATACTAGTTATTCCACTACACTATTTACAGAATCACAGAATCACAGAATGACCGGGTTGGAAGAGACCCACTGGATCATCGAGTCCAACCATTCCTATCAAACACTAAACCATGTCCCTCAGGACCCCGTCCACCCGTAACTTAAACACCTCCAGGGAAGGCGAATCAACCACCTCCCTGGGCAGCATATTCCAGTGCCTAATGACCCTTTCCGTAAAAAACTTCTTCCTAATATCCAACCTAAACCTCCCCTGGCGGAGCTTGAGGCCATTCCCCCTTGTCCTGTCCCCTGACACCTGCGTGTATTTAATCCAGCGTGCAGATGATACAGATTGTATAATTAATTTTAAAGCAATTTACCCTGATTTATAAACAGCATTCGGCTAAAGGTGTTATCTTGACACCCAGAGGCAGTTTGAAATACAGCAAGATTTCAGGATTATGAATGATAACACATCAAGAAGCTCTCCCTCCTCTCCATGCTTCTTGAATATTCTCCATATTTCTTCCTCGTTCTCAGTTTATTTGCACTACTTCCATTTTCTAATGTAAATATTTTACTTTGTGGAAGTAGCAAACAGCATTATAGTTGAACTTAATTTCATTTTAGCAGGCACCTCAGATCTTATCTGGATGCGACCTGTACATCGTACAGCTACGTGTATGCAGACTTCTCCAATTTACACGTACTTTCACTGACCTGGTGAGTTAAGTTACTTACACCTCATCATCACTAAAGGTGTTTCTTACCCTGAGATATGCAAGAAAAACATTTCCATATGGGACAGCTTTCCTGACAAAATCCCATGCAAGATTGAAACCAAATGTTAACGAACAAAATCAAGAAGTAAATAAACAAAACTGGTTTTGTGGATTCTTAGGATTTGAAAGAACACAAGGCATCATTTAGATGGCCTTCTGCCCCAAAATAGCACAAAATCTACCTAAGATATTATTTGAAATGCCAAGAATGATGGATATTGCACCATTTCAGGAGAAGTATTGTTTCCCCTCTATCCTAAATTACCAATAATCTAATTTAGCTGCATTTACACATCTTATTCATAGGAGGAAGAAATCAATTTTGGGTTTGCAACAGGCAAGGACTGATAGCAAAGTTGGTAGCCTAGAGTAAGAACATTAAATTGACTCTCAGTAAGCCAGATCAATAGCCAGAAAAGGGTGCTCAGCAGCTAATGCAGATAATGATCAACTCTTGCCATTGTAATCAGTTGCAAGTTGTTCCTGTTCATCATAATGACACGCTAACTAAGATATTAATACTTTAAAAAGTCATCACTGGCAAAGCAATATACTATTCAAGTCCTTGATTTTCTTCACCTAACCCGACAGAGATGTTTTGATCACTTGCAAAAGATTCTGGTTATAGAAACAAAGAGCTCACTGACATTTGAGGTTGAGGTTTACTCATGTACCCTTTTCCTGGAGCCTGAACCACTGACATGACATTAATCCTGAGCAGCTGCTTTATACAACAAAAAAGAATTTGTACTGGAGAGCTATTTTAAAAGCGCAAGTAGACAATTAATAAGCAAGTGTATAACTTAACAAAAACTTCACCAAACGCTTGAATTCTTTCCTGACATACTCACATCGCTTCTGATGATAATTTTAAACTGCAAGAAATGGCAAATGATTTATCTGACTTCGTTTCACATGAAACATGGAGAACTGAAGCTGTAGAGCGTGAAGCCTAGCAACGCTTCAAAAAGTGCAGGAGGAATATAAACCATCAGCTATACAGAATAAGTTGATCAGTACATAATTACAACAGCTATGGGAAACAGCTGTATCCTCTATGCGCCCCTATTGAGGAATTATTAGCTATTGTTTAATCTTGGAAACTCAATGCAATAATTCAAAAGCCAGATTAATAGATTCAAAATAGGTTAATAAATTACTTAATTGAATCGAATAATTCATCAGACACATGACTATTTCTTCTTTTTAAGAGTGCATTAGGAAAACTCAGCAAATATAAAGCAGTCTTCTTGAGGGCTATGAGAAAATGAACTGCAAAAGGCACAGTGGCACCCACGGAACTGAATGGGAAAAGTTCCTCAGAGCCACAACTGAAGATTAAGGGCATTTTTTAGTCTCCCTTAGATTAAAATGTCTGGATCAATAATCAAGAAACAGGAACTTCTTAGGTTGAAAGAATGAATGTCGTGAAAAAGATATTGTTGAATGTTCTTTGGTGGAAAAAAACCTGATCCTCAGATGTTCGATTTGAAAGCACCTCAAAATATAAGATTGCCCCATGCCCTGCAAAACTATTTGTACGTACTTAGATGTGCAGCTCAAATTGCTTCTTTCTCTCCAATACACCTCAGCTTTGAGAAATATTTTAGAAATATAAATGAGAACTGACGTATGAGAACTCAAATTGATAAGAACGGTATATTATTTCCATGGCTGTTGAACACAGAAAAGCACCTTAGAAGAGCCATTGGTAATAGATTATTACTGAATTACATGCAGAGATTGTCTGATATAACCTGGGGAGAAAAATCTCTCGGAATGCACACTCAAATCCTGCCAAAAGCTTTGCATACCCTAAAATTCACTTTGCAGCTACGCTATTTGATCTCCCAAAAGGTAACACCACTATCTATAATTTTTGGGTTTGTTTTGCAAAAAACTTACTTTTTGCAGTAAGTTGCAGGTTGCCTTGGATTCAAAGTACAGATAAGCTTTAATAGGCAACTGTCTCTCTAAGTATGCATTTTATAAGAATTCCAGAAACTCATTATAGTTTCTGTTCATGTACAGATCTCCTCAAGTCAAGCTGAAAAGTTTTGTGAATAACATTGCCTTAATTCACACGATGCTTGCTTCTTTACAGAGGTTGCAGTCAGGTTTGTTTTTCAAAACAAGCAGATCAGAGCAGAGCAAACAATATTCAACTGTACTGTTCCTGCAGGAAAGTCATACAAGGAGATTTTATACTTGCTATACAAATTATTCTCACTATACTTAGTTTTAATGAAGAATTCATACTTATTCTATAAGAGAATTTATATTATATAAACATCTCCAAATATAATCTCCCAGAAAACTCTCAGTCCAACATGTCAATTATTTTTAAAACATGCAATGACTCCACTCTTGATCTCCTTTGGTATTTCTTAAATCACTACCTCATTGTTTCCTGAACTAAAATGCCGACAGAGCAAGTACTAGGGAAAAAAATAAAAAGAGCTAAGAAATCTAGGTTGTGTCTTAAAAAGCATGAAATTCCAGGACAGCTCTTTACCTTGGTATAATTGCTTACCGGACATCTTTTGTAATGGATGTAGTTTAGTTAGAGGCAGTCGTTTCGTCATGGCTTATCTCCACACTCCTTACAACCACACAGACAAGCCCTGGGATTTACCATTAAAGCAGAACATATGGTTCTCTTTTCCTTCTTGGTATAAGGCCGGACTGTATAACATGGAAACAGAATGCCTTAACAAACTTGGAAAATGAAGGGGATCATTAAGTATAATAACTACCGTCAAATACATTCATGTTTTCAAAACAGAAAGAGAAACAATAATTATTTTATTTACCTTTTTAAACAATTGCACTGAACTACTCAGATTGCCTAACTCAATCTTCTGACCTCCAGTGCTTCTACTTCTAGGTGTCTAAAGAAAACAAGTCACTGTTTTGTTCATTTATAAACTTCGAAAACAGAAACAGACCTGAGCAGAGAAGCCACACAAGGCAAACCAGGAATGCAGCAGTGCGAAAGTAAAGTTTTGTAGAAGAAATAACACAAGAATTTGCACATTCCCAAACAAGAATGCCTGCCACAAACCTGCCAGGGCCTCTGGAGGTATGTGAGTTGGGGAAATAGTCACTGGCCAAGACTATTTCCATTCCTTCCTGGCCACTGATGCCAACTGCCATGTGTGCACCTGCAAGCAGGGAGAGAGGAAACCTCTACTAAGCAGCTGAAAAACAGATGTCAGCTTATTAAGCTACCACATAGGCAGTTCCATACAACAGATATAATTACTGTCAAAAGAAAACATTATCCTAGACTACAGGGAATCTAAAATAAGAGCTGAAAGTGTTTATAAAAGAAGGAATGATCTCACATCAACACTTGCTTTCATGATTCACTTGCTCATCTCCTCCCATCCTAGGAGCTTAAGCAGTAACCTCTGCAAACTAATTTATTGTTACAATTATTTTTACCTAATGCACACTCTCTTCTTTCTGCTTCCACATCCTCTTTAATTCTTCCCCTTTTCGTTGCTGAGTCTAGAAGATCATTTGGCAATTCTTCACACCAAAATAGATCAACAAGTACACCTTGACTTCACACCAAGTAGAACCTCTTCAAGGCTTCGACAGCAACAGCAAAATTTAATAAAACTGTTAGACAATAAATCCATTTTGTGACTGTTTTGTGGAGTCGTATTCTGGTATTTCTCCTACTTCACCAATATGCCCATGGATTTTGTGGTTCTGACAAATTTACAGGGAAATGCTAGTAGGAGCAAGATTTAACAATGTAAGCAAGTAACTCAGGCCATTATTCATCATGAAGCCATCTTATATAACTTTAAGACAGCCCATCAATTAACTAGGAAGTTCTGTATTTACTGCATAGCTTCACATAGCTGTTGTACCATAAAAAGAAACTTCCCAGCATCTGAGAGAAAAATAAACAGAGCAATCACTAATGCTAACTTAAGTATAAAGCATTTTCTGTGCTTAAGTGTCTCACGTTCTGATCCCACCGTGCTGCATTCCTAATAGAAATTTTACAGGCTATCAAAACAATGCTTAATCCAATAGCTGTCTGCTTTGTTTAAACATTAATTTTAATTGAGATGCCTGCATGCAATTAAATGAGACCCGAATACGGGTATCATCTGCAGCATCCTGAGGCTCACGGTACCTCTGAACAGTAAGAGTTCCACCAGCTCCTGCATTTGGTCATTCAGCTCAGAGGGGGTAAAACAACTACATTTTCACACAATAGATTAGGATTCTTTGTATTCCAAAGACCCAGCTCTCAGCAAAATAGAGCAATGAAAGAAATATTTCATCTAACAGCTGAAGATATGCTGTTTATTATTCAAAAAATTCTCCTTGAAGCAGAACACAAGGTAAGCTTCCAGGATATCAGTTAAAAGGATTCAGTAAATGCCTTGAATAAAAAGTAAAGCCATGGTAATAGGCAGAGAACATAAATTCTACTTATACTCTCAGTCACTATGTGGGCCGTGTTCTACACCTAACTCTTGGGTCATGAAAAAACAGTCATCAGCCCTCCTATTTGAGAAATACAGACAACTTGAATAGGACTTTTCAGTCATATTCCATTTCCCGTGTTTAATGTAAACATTTAACTAACAGTAACCTCGTGCTTCAGGAAAATAATACCCATTTGGAGGGTACTGTAGAAGCCATAATTTCTTTATATATATAAAAGGTGACCAAATTTATTGGACAAAAATGAGTCAACAACTACCAAACTCAAAGAAAACACACAGCTTGAGACACAGAGTGGAGGAAGCTGCACAAGTAACTCTGAACGGTTGTCCTGTTCTTTTTCTCTCTTCTAAGCATTTGCTCTTGGTCACTGCAAAAGATCAGACCCTGGATTAGATAGATAATTGGTCTGACTCAGTTAAAGGTCAACCCACGCAAACAGATTTATTTCTTTATCAGAGTTCCTTTCAAGTGCCAGATAACAGTATAAAGGTTGAACTGAGTTGTTTATATTTATCTTTAAAAAAGAAAAGCAATTATTCAAATAAAAAAGGTCTAAGTAACGAGCCTGCTATAAATACAAATTCATTAATAAACAATCATTTTCATTAAGATTTTAAACTCCAAATTTCCCTTTAGTTTGGATCATGCTGATGTCATTAGCTCCATCTCCTACTGCCAACGTGACTGCCTTCCTGTGTTTCCTAATCACCTCTGAAACTCATTCTTTTGTAAAGGACTGACTCAACAGCAAGTCAGTTTTACACACACAATCAAGTTCCAAGAATTTTCTCCAAATCAGCCTCAACAGCAAAAGCCTGAATATTTCTGGTAAATCAGCTGGTTTCATAACCATTATAATACCATATTGTGCTGGTCAGTCCTTGCACTTAATGAGTAGAGTATCTTCTGTTGCAAATTCTACGCAATTCTAAGCAACTGAAGCATTTAGCAGAAAATCTCGTTCCTATTCAACATCATAAATCATACTTTTACGTGTATATAAACACATATAGAGCATATATGATCTTAACACACACAATAAGATTATAAAATGCATTTTCTTTCAAAAATATTTGATTTCACTTCTACCTACTAAATGCTAAAAAGAAAACAACTCCTTAAAATTGGCTACTTGAGAAAAACATTCAGCTTTCCAGCTGACACTGAGGATTAAAGAGTAAACAAAAAGACTTACTAAATTGAACTAGCAACCCAATAGGCATTTAGCACAGGAATGTGTGTTCCTCTGATTCAGTGCTTGAAAGAATGTCCCACTGTTAACTTCTGCAGTCATCATTACATAATGTTCAACCATACCCTCAGACAGCTCTCTCTTGGATTTATATTTAATAGTACAGCTAACCACATAGGCGATGTGGCCAGGAACACAAATTCTACAGTGCCTGTATACATAGAATATGATTTAATTTATAGTAAATATTGTTATACTAAAATATAACGTACAAAGAAATCTGATTTTAAAAGCAGGAAGAACCTCAAAAGTTTTGGAATGCTGCATATCACAGTATATGGCACTGAAATATGAAGATAAACACTTAGAAATGAGGAAAGAATGAATTGCAGAAGACTAAGAAGAACAGGTGGAGACTATAAGTATTAACTCATATCTTCTAATGCAGATACATCATCATGAATGAAGTCTGAAGCTCTATTAAATTAGTAAATTAAGAATCACCTTTGCTTTTTTGTTGAAGAGTTCAACTCCAAGTACATTAAAGGAACTCCAGCTTGTTCTTATGACAGAAACCAGATTTTCTAATCAAAGCAAATTGTTTTGGCATTCCCGTAAAATACTGATATTTAGAAAATTCACTGGAGGTAACTTAATGACGTTAATTTTATGTAGTCATGATTTTGAGGTCAAGTTGTGCTCTTAAGCAAAATGAGGGAAAAAACAGTTGTACTACATCTGCCTACTTGTGTTTCAGTTAATTGGCTCTGGTCCTGTGCTGCTACTCCCACACAAGCACTCAACAGCAGTAATGGTGTATTTTAATTAAGAATGGATAAGATTGTGTTAAACATTTTCTACTACAAGACCCTCTTTACTAAAGTTTATTTTAAAAGCTGTACAGAATATAGATTTTCTTTATTTTTCAAACACTCTTAACTTTTTTTAATGTTGAAGCAGTTCTGGAGGAGAAAAACTCCTTTCCTTGAACAGAACACATACAATTGGAGTGGGAATGAAAGGACAAAACAAGATAAATCTACTTGCCAGGCCATAGCATTAACTACTAAGGTGTTAATTAATTAACAATCACAGACTTGTCCCCAAATGAGCCCCACTTTGGGTTTTTGTACTTCTTCCACAGAGTAACTGACAATGGTCAAGTTCCTCACTTTATCAAAATATTCTTTTTTTTTTCTTTTAAAGGAAGCAAAAGAATGTAAGAAAGGAACATTGCCACCTGACAATGACATCAAGGTGTGGCCAGAGCATCTATCGATAGATCTGCCTTGCCTTTAAAGTTATTTTTTGTTTTAGCATGAGAATTATTTTTTGGCCTGGAATCTCTTTATTGTTTTTGCTTTCTAAATGTTTTGTGTAAATCTGAATTTCTAGCTGAGCTAATGCTACAGCAGAGATTTATTAAAATCAAATGTTAATCTCATTGCCAGAATATTTGTTGTATGAATATACCATAACGCTCTGTAAGTACAAAAGGAGAAATGTATAAGTTGAAATAAGGACAAGAGAACAAGCACTGGGTTGCACGAGCTTACGTTCATCCTTTTAGTTTACTGGTTTTCTTTGTCCTAAGCAAAGGAATATTTCTTTCTCTACACAGCAAGAAACATCTTACTGGTACGTTGTTCTACAAACTTATGTCGACATAGTTGCAAATTAAAGCGTTATTTTCAAGCTCCACCCTGACAGTGAACTATAATAGATGGACAATGCATAGGGATGTTTTTAATAAATATTTTCTAAATGTCATATTCCCAGGGCATAACACTTAATTAAGAATGTTTTGTCACCGTACATGCTGGCTGGGTTACTATACAAACAATTAATTGGTAGACAGATTGCAGCAGAGAATATCTGAGAGCCCTCATACCTCATGGAGACCTTTTGTAAATTAAATTGATATCTGTTATTTTCTCCTTTTCTCCCCTTTTAACTGATACACGCTGCAATAATTAATGTTGTTTCAAACATCTATTATTTAATTTTAGTGCTTTTATTTTAGAAACTACTCAGATTAATTTCTTTAAATTTTAATAATACAGACTTAAAGGAAAATGGTTTCAATACATCAATTTAAATCCATTCTTCATAGCTATCTTGATATTTTAGTCCATAAATCTACATATTTTTTAAAAGGATGCTCAGTTATCAATTCCAATAAGCCAGTGGATAAGCAAGCAGGATCAACAATAACAGCAACAGTAGTCAAGAAACCCTAAAATAAGTGAGCAGAGGGGAAATTTTCCTTTTCCTACATTATCCCATTTTTGCAGAAGACTTTCAAACCGTCACTGAAGAACAGTATAGAAGGTGTATTTGCAAGGCACGGTGATGCCACATGGTAAGTTGCAGCAACCTGACTGTTGTGCCCTGGAAGGGACCCAGGGAAAGGCCAAACTCCTGCTCTTGGAAGGCCACCTGGTGGCTGCATTTGTGGTTACAGAAAACAAGGGATTCCAGCTCAAAACCGCCTCAAAGGTAGAGCCGATGAGCTAAAAGGGAAACAAAAACTGACCTCTGTGGAAGAATGCGAACAATTAAGCATGACTTGATAAAAAAGCAGCACGAATATTACCGGCTAAAGGAGAGAATTGCTTTTACAGTTTTTCAAATATTTCCACAGTCTTGAATAAGAGAGACAGCAGGTTGAGGGAGGGGATTCTGCCCCTCTGTTCCTCTCCTGTGAGACCTCATCTGGACTTTTGTGTCCAGTTCTGGAATCCTCATCATAAGAAGGAGATGAAGCTGTTGGAAGGGGTCCAGAGGAGGCTACAAGGATGATGCGAGGGCTGGAGCGGCCCTCCTACAAGGACAGGCTGAGAGAGTTGGGGTTGTTCAGCCTGGAGAAGAGATGCCTCGAAGATCTTCTAGTGACCTCCCAGCACCTGAAGGGGCTGCCGTAAAGCTGGGGAGGGACCATTTAGAAAGGTTTGAGGTGATAGGATGGGGGACAATGGATATAAACTGGAGAGGGGCAGATTTAGGCTAGCCATAAGGAGGAATTTCTTCACCATGGGGGGTGTTGAGGTGCTGGCCCAGGTTGCCCAGGGCAGCATTTTGCATCTTCTTGTCCAACTATCCCAAATAAATTATGAAACAATAAAATTGATTTAGCAATAATGATTTTCACAGTCCACATTATGTATTTTCATATAACAATGTTGTTGACGTATGTCCATTACCAGCAGAAATTAAAGAGTAGCTCTTGCAAGGCCATATTTTCTTGTTTTATATTTATAGCATATTAACTATAAAACTAAGACTGAAATGTCTGTAACTAACGGTTCGGTTAGAAACTCTCAATAAAATCACATGCAGATAAAAGAGTGATTATAAGATCTGAAGAAGAGTCTACTCAGAGTATTCCTGGGCCTTATAACTGCAGTGACAGGCAATTCAAAGCTGCTCAAGTTCTCTTCAGGAAAATATTATCACTGTAACATCTTTAGAAGTACAAATGCTCATTGTGCGTGCATGGGTGAGCTGTCAAGTGGCCAGTGGATTGTTATGTGTGGTAAAGCTGAATCATGGAACAGTTTGGGTTGAAAGGGACCTTACAGTTCCAACTGAAGAAATTCCCCTCCTTATGTCTAGTCTAAATCTGCCCCTCTCCAGTTTATACCCATTGTTCCATCCTTCAAAATTAATAACTCAGACATCCTATAAACAAAAGTTGTGCACAAGTAATTAAAGATTGTATTCAGAAAGTGGTAGAACTCAAAGCTTGTTTAGGCAATAACAAAGGCTGACGATTCTTGAAGCTGTCTTCGCATCATTAATATCATCCTTCTCACATTGTTTTTGTGTGTTTGTCTCTGAAGACTGGCATACTTGGATTATATGAATACCTCAAGACGTGCAATTTTTTTCATATATTTAAAACAGCAGGAAAGGAAATTTTCTCCACAAAGCAAAATATGGCAAAACAAGTCTACATAGTTCTAGAAAACTGGAAAAGTCAACACACTCTTACTGAAAGGAATATTTTCCCCTCTAAAAGAAAGGAATTCACTTGGGACATTTGGTCTGGAAGTACAGAAGAAGAGTTGCTTTTGTATTCACTTACTAGAGTTCTACATGTACTTCATCACTGTGTGACCAGCCATTATGATAGTCTTTAATCCAGATATCATCATCAAGCCCTCAAAGTAAGTGCAAATTTCTTAAGTATTAGGAGAACTGCAAGTAATTATATTAAGTGTTTGGAAAAGGCAGAATGATCTGTAATTAAAACACTTAGACATTACTGGTTTGTGGCCAAGCAAACCATGTTTTCCTTGCTTGGAATAAGCTCCAATATGACTTTGAGCTTTAGTTAACCCCTAGGAAAATAAGGTTATAATTAGGAATATATCAACCAGCACAGAGATGCATGTATTTTACTGCCAAATTGCAAGACTTTCTAACATATTACGAAACAGATGTGACGATGATGATGTTTATCCTTCACATCAGTATTGCAAAGACCTATGTCCATTACAACCACACCAGCAAAAGTCCTAAAACCAGCCACTGGACTTAAAAATACAAAGGTAAGTTATTTCTTGAATATCAGTATTAGTATGCATGGGATAATTTTCAAAAAATTGTGCTTTTCTAGTACTCTTCTGCACACGAGGCATTTTTATCAAGCAAAATAGTCTACATTATTGATAATTTAAGATTTCAGTGAGTGAGTGTCTTCAAAGTGTAAAGAACATAAGAAGCTCCACTCTTAAGTCAAGAGCGTTTCGGGAAAAGTTTTTCACCTTAAATACACATGAGCAAAACAAGCTGTTTTTCACTTAATCACTAGCAGTAATGCAGCTTGGTCATTGACCATATTCTGGTACATTACAGTGAGAAAGCAAAGAACATTAAATATTAATAATGAAGGAACTACAAAGAAAGTAAGTTTTGTGACTGAATGAAATATTAAGGGAAATTTGTTTGGTGAAAAAAATGCAGGAGTGTGAAGGAGGAAGAGTGGAGAGAAGGGAAAAGAGAGAAAGGGGAAGGAGAGATATTGATTGGTTATAAAGATGCAGGTGCAAGCTGATAGGAAGAGGTTAACAGAATAAGTCTTGCCAGCCAACACCATCTAATTCAGAGTGTGCATGCTGTACAATACACTGTGGTTTCAGTCATACCACGATGTTGTTCCATTATCCAGATGGCAACGGTACCCTGGCCACACACAAACACACAGCCTTCTCTTAATCTTACAGAATAATTATGGAAACTCAAGGTTATAGCATCTAAGGAACTGTAAAAATAGATCAGATGCTTATGATTCCAGCTTTGCTTTCACATAAAACATGTTGGCCTTCTGGAAAAGATTAAAAGACAACCAAGAAAGCTCTGTTACAGAGAGGAAAACAATAGTTACGTTTAATATGTAACCCATATTAAGTATATGTTATGATGGTTTAGTAATGTCATAGACGTATTTCAAGATCATGGAATGGTTCCTATTAAGCATGGATACTTATAGAGAACATTAATTCTTAAAGAAAAGCAGGGGATTTTAACCCAGTTTTCCTTTAAGTTTACATTAGGGGAGATCCCTGAAAACAAGAAGAGAGAGCATATTTATTTAATAACATGAAGCTGGATAATTTGTATTCACATTCACAGACTTGCACTGATCTGAAGCTCGGAATCCTGAGATATGTATGGCTCGCAGAATGTAAATATTCTAAGTGTTTTAAGTATTAGCATAAAACCTCAGAACCCATACTCTAACTAAATTTAGTTCTCTAATCAGCTCTGGGAACACAAAACACTTGGAGCATTCAGCTAACTTAAAAGCAAGAAAACATTCTAATCTTCACTCAGGCAGCCCTCCTGTATCAAAGTATATGTTTACCCCAAGAAGAGTATTCAAACCATGTAATTTAACCCTCAAATTTAAGTTGAATATGTTGACTATTTAAGGAGGTTTCTGAATTAATCTCTCAAGTAGAAGCATTTACACCAAGATAGTTGAAAGCCAAAGGCATTAATGTTCCATTGGATGGATGAAGCTGTTCAAATTCAAAATTGTATTTACAATAAAGTTTTATCTGATCATCTGGATTTCTAACTGACAAAAGACAGGACAAGAATTTAGAACTGAAGTGTTATCATTTTCGTCAGGGGGGTTGTGAGGGGTTTTTTTAAGGGGTCTTTTGATCTCCCAGGTCTAAGTATAATTTTATTGTATATGTCAATAAAAAATAGGCATTACACAGTGCATTTTTAAAAGGAACAGACGATATCATGAAAAACAAGATTATTTCAGTTTGAGAAAGGATGTACAACATTCAGTGAAACTTCTCGTCTAATTTCACCTACAGATTCAGTCTTCTCAGTCCATCTTCTATGTTACCAACTTCCATTAAAAGTCGGTAGTCTCACAGAATTATCAATATTTTGTATTATAATTTCACAAGTTGCAAATTGTGCTCATCTTTGCATGATCCTGGGACTCTTAAAACCTCACATCCAAGAACTTAACTTTAGCTTGAGCATACTTCACTTTCAAATCAAATAAAGAGGCTCAGACCATCTTAGTTTCTCTACAACAAACCTCGCTTTTACAAGTTTGATTTATTTCCTTTCTTGGGTATTTCCTCCCTACTTTTCCTGTATTCCTATTTTTGTTCTCTCCTTTCCTGCTGACAGACAGTAGGCAGTTTTTCTTGAATCACAGTAACTTTTTCCTTTGGAACACTCATTCGCTCCAAAGGTTAAAACTGGAGAAAAAGCTCTAGTAAGACAGACTGTAGCGGCAAGTGAATAAAAAGCTCTATATGTTAATGAATATTTTTTAAACAGATACTGCTCTTATTTCTCCATAATAGCTTATTACAATGGAAAATTTTTTTTAAACAAAACAAAATTTATCAAAAATATGAAATAGTACTCAATTTGGATAATTTTGGATAATTTTTCAGATTCAAGTAGTCAAATGGGGAATAAGTATGGCAATAAGATTAAAAGAACAAAACAGAAGTAAAATTCAACATCATAATTAAACACAATCCTATTTGTGGAACACCTGACAAGTTTGCAACACTGATTAACACTCCAAGTATCTTCACATTAATGAAGAACTTGATGCAGCATCACCTTTTGTGTTAAAAGTTCTTGTTTTTCTGAGAAAACATAGCTAAGTGTGCCCCAATTCTTCATTGAGTGTCATAGCTATAACTTGAGCGGGTCTGCCTTTTCTGTAGTAATGCAGTTGACATTCCCAATCCGGCAGCTGTGACCAAGACAAATAATTTCCACACTGAGAACACTGACAAACATTCTTCAGGCTTAGAATAGCAACTGTATTTGTGCTCAGAGTTTAGAATAAAAGGTGCAAGCAGAACAAGAACATCTATTGCAATCCCCAGAATGAAGGAATGCTATTCCGCAGTACAATAAGCTGGTTTTTTGATCTCTTTGAAGCAAATTGAAATGCTATATTCAAAAAGAAATGCAGATTCTAAAATGCCAGTTGTTTCAGTACTGTGTTAGGAGAAGGAATGCGACCTGGAGCTTATTGTCTCTTTGATTTACGCTTTAGAGGTCAGGTTCCAGATTCATACGGTAATAGGTTTTGCCCTATAGAGAAACATCACTGTTAAGCTATCACTTTAAAACACACCTACTCTTGGGATAAAATGGACAGCATGAAGAGTTAAATGATGTTACCTATTCTTTGAAACATTAATCTATCAAGCATTTCTCTCATACAGTGAAATATTCAGATTTTCAAGAAAATAAGAGGAGAGGAATAAAAAATTCACATTTCTAGAATCCCGCTTGTGAACGAGCTTCTAATTCCATTGAGTTACAGAGCCAGGCTGCATTTTCAGTGGCATTATGATAGAGAACTTTTTATTTCTCTATTTTGGCAAAAATAGAGCGATCTCTGGCTAAATGCTGTACACCGCAGACAGAAAACTGAGGCTCAAGACAAGAACAGTGGAAGTTTAACCATGGAACACAGCTTGTGTTTATTTAAAGTGTATCAGAATGCCAGTGATTCTTTTCAGCTGTCCCATTAATTTTTCTCCCCTCAACTTTTGTTTAATTTTTTCCATGGTCCTAATTAGACGATGCTCAAATTTGGAAAAACCAGCAAACATACAGAACTGCACAACAGATGGTTAGATATTCTAAAGAAATTCCATTAACGGCATCTTGGAGATGATGCGATGCAAGACAAAAGCAAACACTTGTAGCAGCCAACTGGAATCAATTCTTCTGCAGTGACAACAGTGACAGCAACGTAGAGCTCGCAGGAACAGAAAGCTGAGACTGAAATCACAGGCCACCCACATATACAGGGGTGATATAAATAAAAAGCCTCAAGTCTGGTCACTGGTTCTAAATTAACAAAGCATTTGTCCTTAATTCATATACCCTGAAGGTTTAAGAGTGAAATGCGATATAAAATGCTAAAACAGATCCACTCTGGTTCCCACTGCTAAACTGTGCAGCTCACTGCAATGTGCAATAATTGCTTGTTACACAGACTAAAGCGCAATTAATTTCACTTCTTAGAAAAGTATATATTTAGTTTTGACATAAACAAGCTAATTGACATTACAATTATTATTAGCAGTCACCTAAGATCTCCCATGAGACTGCAATATATCACACAAACATTTCTTTTCCTGCCAGGTTTTGGCCTTAAGCTCTGCCAGGGAAGGTTCAGGCTCGACATAAGGAAAATATTCTTCACTGAAAGGGTTGTTAAACACTGGAACAGGCTGCCCAGGGAGGTGGTTGACTCGCCTTCCCTGGAGGTGTTTAAGGTGTGGGTGGATGAGGTACTGAGGGGCATGGTTTAGAGATTGGTGGGAATGGTTGGACTCGATGATCCAGTGGGTCTCATCCAACCTGGTGATTCTATGATATATTTTGGGTTATCTATACACCACTAGTTATTTATTTTCTTCAATATCATTTTCAATGTTTTAAATCAGAACAAATATTTTCTTCTAGGCTGATACTTGGATTAAGGTATTACACAATTCATATGAAATGACAGTAAATATTTCAGAAAAATTACTAAGAACTTCTATCAGGATGATCTCAAAGGTTGGGTTTTTTTAAGTTTGGTTCATTATTCAGTCTGTTTGAATGATACAGTCTACATATCCAACACTTGTCAGTCAAATTTTAATGTAAGGCACAAGATTTAGAGCTTTAGTTTTAGGCTGTATGCCACACCAGTCAGTTGGACATTTACACTGGCCTGCAACACCCCCGTCTTTAAAATCTCCATCTCTTCATAATCAGAGAAATTCCCCAGGAGAACTACATTCAGAGATGATGCTTAACCCACGTGCCTGGACTAGCCCTTTGGAAGAATTTCTTAATTTTTTTCATCCTAAAAAGTCATCATGGGACAAAGTGAAGTTGAGGAAAAGGAACGCACTGCTTTGATCTACTTGCTTTAACTATCATTTACCTACTTGCCTGCATTAATCAACATATTAAGATATCACAGGATTTCTCTCACATACTTCAATTTACATCAACCAATTTCAGTAAAAGGAAAACCAGAAGTCTTGAAAGATCTCATGGAGCTCTTGTTGGATAAGACTGAGCAGCTGACTCCTCAGCACTATTATTTTTGGTACTCTGCTTTGTCACAGTTAAAAAATTAAAGAACTTGAAGAGTAACTAACCACCATACAGCAATGTCTCAGTTATTCAGTGCTTCTTTTTACATCAGCATTAAGTGAAAAAAGCTCTTTTTAAATATCTCAATGCTGTAAGAGTCTATAGTCAGATAAATGTAATGGACTCTGTTCACAGCTACCTCAGGCCAACTGCAAGCCAGAACTCCTGAGTTTCGTCCCCACTGCTCTTAAGTGTTAAACAACTCACTCAATTTACCTTTTTTCCTCTAGATTAGTCAGTTGTAAAAAGGCTTTACTGATCTATAGCCCAAAAGAAATTTCACATAAGAAGCTAAGTCTTTTACCATAGGAGAGCAAACAATTAACAATTAATTCTTGCAGGTTAGAGAATGTGATGTCAACAAGTATGGTTCATTCAGTCTCACTCATGTTACTTAAGAGAACACAAAACACTACAGTGACTAATTATAACAGGGCAGGGATGATGATAATGTACTGAGATTTACAAGTAATTCCTTGGTAAATCCACACTTGAGTTGGCTACACTAAGATTTCTTTTTTTAAATATAAGTATTTGTGTCTGAAGTCTTTGATTTCAGTTCATCCTTTTGTGAACTGTTTTAAATTAAGCATAAATACACTTCCAGCCCTACATGGTATCAGGAGAATAAAACACTAAAACATGAATATTTTGCCAAGCATAGATATATTACTTTTGTCCCTTCCCATTTCATGATAATTTGTGGAGATGACCACATGATATTGGATGTTTCCCTGTAAAGGACTCTTAACCTTTTGGTAATATAGAATTTAGTATCAACAGTCATGAAAATATGTAAACTTGCCATAAGTTACATGAAACAGATCACAACAGCCGTCAAAAATCAGCCTGCTAGGCAAAACTGTATTAAAGGCAAAATGGCATATACTGTACTTTCAACTAGAAATAAGACCAAAGTACGTGGAGCTTCTGATATTTTTAGATTACCCTTACTTGGAATAACTGTAGTGCCTATAAAATTCTAATAAGAAACTGAAGAAATTAACCCCAGTTCAGCATAAATATTTGTTCCAGCATTAAAAGTATTTGCATGAGTTTAACAATCATATAAATTACTTAGGCAAAGCTATCCTTTTCTGTTTTATAGACCAAAGAATGAGGTTTATTCAGTATATCAAGCTCAGATTTTCATTGTTATTAAAAGCTCATAAATACACCATTATAAAAAGACCATTTGTACTGTCCAGCTTAGTAAGTCCCAAAAAACAAAGCTTAAAGTTTTGGAGACTGATAATTTAATTTTCTTCCCACAAAACTTGTTTGTGAAGTCATGCATGAGTTTAGAAATAAGTGCTGTGCAACGTATAAACACAGCCTCAAGAAACCTTTTTCTATATTCCAAGAAAGGACATAACATTCACTGAAATTCATCCCAGTTAACATCAAACAACTTTGACTAAAACACAGGAAAACAATGTTTCATTCAAGCTATAAGCATCTCCAACACAATGAAAGAAGAACAATTAGGAAGTCCATATTTCTTACTAAATATTCATGATAATTCATAAGAATTTTTTGAACTCCTAGATGAGTCAGTTTAAGTCCTTACATTTACTGTAAACACATAATAAATTACCATAGTCCTTCAAATGAAGTTTAAGAGTCACCTATGCCTCACTGTTCTCCTGCTATATCCCCCTTATCTGCTTATTAAACAACTGTAACAATCTCCTTGTTTATCAAAACAAACAAGTGAATGAAAATAAACATAAATTAAGCAGCACACCACAATTACGTTTTAATCTAACTAGCTTCTAAAACATACGTGTAACTCCAAGAAGACTGTTTAAAGCCTGAAGAGATTCAGTTTAGTCATTTGAATGTAATTCACAGAAATCTTCCTTGTCTTGTAAAAGGAACAAAGGTACCAAACATATTTGTGAAGGCTTTAAATATCTTTCTCATTGGTATAACTTCTGTTAGAAAAAGCCTTAACTTAGCCTCAGTTCTAGAAACATCACATATCGTTTTATTTGCATTGGGCTTTAAGTTGCTTATATTAACAGCAGAACCTTTCTGTTCATATGAAATGGGAAGGAAATAACAAACAAAATGCAAGTGCAGTTTAGACTGTGGAGGGAAATCTCTAGAACCTCTGCTCCAAAAATAGCCTATTACTTAGCATCCTAAAGAACAAAAACCTACACCTAACAAGCAACAGGGAGGAGGGAGAGTCCTATCGAAAGGACTAAGATTGCTAAAGACATCAGTAAAATATAAACAACAAGATGTGAAAAAGTTTCTATTTCCATGCAAACTGTAGGAATCACCTACCAAGAAATAAACCCTGTCTTGTCTGTCCTAGTGGATACCTTGACTTTCCCCATTCCTTCAGAGCAGGAACCTTGGTACTCTAGCCAAGGCCTCCCAGTCAAGAAGTAAGCTTCCAACACTTGGCCCCCTACACATCAACTATCTTAACTGATCCATCCAGAATATGTTCATAATGATCTTTCAATGACAAGTGGGACTGACCGAGAGTTGATCCAAAAGTCAAACTCTGATTCCACTCCCATCTATATCTATCCAAACTCCACACTTGCCTGTTCCTTCCCTTTTCCTTAGCATCTTCCAAAACAACTTTCCATTTGCCAGAAACTAATAAGAAGCAGTATTTAACAGGATGTAAGAGCTTCCAAAAAAAAAAAAATTAAGTTTACCAGTGGATCTTATTATAAGCTGTTTTAATATCACCCTAAAACTACCAGCCAATGAAAAGTTATCATATAGGTCTACCTTTTGCACTTCCCAAATAAAATCAGACATGTTTTCTAAAATTACCATAGGAGGCCCAAGCAAATACTTTACATGGTCAGAGTAGTGGTGCAAAGGCTATAAATGGAACTAGGAGCACTTTAAAGTCAGAGTTGAACAATAGGAGTTCTATCATGTCCTCTGCTGGCCTCAGAGAATGAAAATTCAAGCTATTCAAGAAATTCAGAAAATAGCAATGCCCCACGCAGCACTGCACTGTAGAACTTTGTTAGAGTCTGTATGTTAAACCAGTCATTCTCTGCTCAATCAATATAACCATGCTTTGCTTCATCTACTTAGTTGTAATAAAAGTACTGTACTAACACAGAAGAGTGGTTTTAATATGTCAAGATTTAATTGAGGTACGTGCCCATCGCAAATATGTATACATGAATTCTGTGTGGGGCATGACTTCACATAGCACACCAGCATGAGAACCCAGTCGTTTGTTAATCAAAATATAATTTCCCGACCAAGAGTTTTGATCCTATCTGAAAAAAATACATGCAATTTTTACATATAAGGTATCTTCCATTATAAAACATTTTGTATAAGTGATATAATTTTGCAGTGATACTACAGAGGGCTGTACTCAGGTATAATGTACACCACGTACATAAAATTAGATTTAATTTCAAATTAGTAAGGTATTGTCTGGAGGAGTACTAGAAAAAAATGACAAAGTATCAGTTGGCTCAGACTCAAAACTGATGGCAACTACTCTGACCTAAGCAACTGGTTCACTTTAAAGATTAAAAACCTGAGTACAAAAACATTACTTGTGTTAAATATTGTTATAAGGAAAGGTCACCAAATGCTCCAGAAAGCAGTTTCAAGACAACATATAACGTATAACAAACCTAAGACTATAACCTGGACTTCTGAGACATTCCAAAACTTTAAACCTAACTAGAAATTAAAGATCATGTTTGTACTGTTTCTCTACAAAATACTAGAAGATAACATAACAGTGGGAAGAGAGTAAAGGATTAACAAAACTATTGTTTAAATGTTTGAAGCAAAATCCTGTGTACTAAAAGCAACAGGGACTATTTCAAAATGCTCTTATAATGCTAACCAACTCTTCAGAGTAGTTAAATCTGAAGGGTTTGTTTCCTATTGCTTCTCAGGGCCATGCAGCTCTAGCTCAAGTGTTTTAAGGAGCTGCACTTGAGTCAAGGGAAGGTCACTTCAGATTATTAATGGAAAACAAATGAGGGGATTACATCCAAAGACATTGGGAAGGAATAGAACATGTGAAAATTCCTCAGTTTCTTATCCTCCAGTGTTGATGTGGGGGGAAAAAAAAAAATCCCTTCTGGAGGTCAGCCTAGTGATCTTCACTGTTGACTACAGTATTGTCATTTCCAAATGTGTTTTTAAAACACAGTTTGATAGTTTAACATAATATAAGGCTATTACAAAATAATAAAGCCAAATATGATACCCAAGGATGTAAGATTAGTTGATTAGAAGTCATCTCAAGAAAAGAATCTTAAGCTTCAAAATAAGCAGACAGAAAAGTGGCTCTTAATATTTAAAATCATTCATCCCTTCACTCCAGAAAAAAACAAACCAGAAAAAAAACAAAGTATAACAAAAAAGGTTGCAATTCTTACTATGAACAAGCAAATACATACAAATGTGGTCAAAAATTGTCTGCGATACCATTTACAACCTAATTTTTATGATGTGTGTAATAGAAATGTTGTATCAATAAATATCACTTTAACGTAGACTTAGGTTTATGAGCAGACCTGCAGTCTTTGTAAGTTATTTAAGGCAAATCTGCACACACCAGCAAGTTTTCTACATATCCATGTAGCACCTCAAATTACAGGACCATACATTTTTTTCAGTTCATATTGCTGAGTGACCTCTGTATCTTCTTCTGCCACAGGCACTACAGAATTCATGTATTTTTGCCACAAATTCTTGCACTCAACCATTTTTCTTTATATAATCTATGTAAAAGAAAACATTCACCAGTCATAATGTCTTAAGTTACAGATAATTATTTAAGCTTATAGTGGTATAAAAACTGTCACACTAAAACATTAAATGGACGCTTAAAATCGTCTCCTGGAGTTGACAGTGCACTCATTTATTAACAAGCCTTCTTTAAAAGAAGGTATTAAATTTCACAGCTTTTTATTAGTGACCTAAGTATTTAACTTTGTCCAAAAGATTTCTCAGTGATTCGGATAGACTAAAACAGTCTTTGACAAAGCACTACGTGCATCAGTACAGAACAAAAATAGTGGCTGACAGAGAAAGGAAATGAAAAAAAAAAAGGAAAGCAACGGGAAAGATGTAGATAAATTAAATGAAAGCAGAAATAAGACAACAGGTTCTTTTTTCACTTCACTGAAAAATATTTCCTGCTGCCAGTATTTGCAGTGATCTGCGATATCGACATTCAGAGTGAAGGGAAAAGTCCAGTTCATTGATAAATATCACTGTAACCTGAAGAACTGAAAGAAAGGAGAAGCCTATTGACATTTTTACCTAAAGGCACAATGGGTGTAACCATGCAGCTTTAAGGGGTTCTTTAACGTCAAATAGAGGAGCATGTCACATATCTCGATTCCTGAAATCATGAAGAGTTAATACAGTGCTTCTCTGTAAGAGTAATACAACAGTACTGAGCTACTGGAGTCAATCACAGAGCAAAACCACTTGAGGCAGACAGTTTTGATTTGCTTTTAGTTTAAATTCTAATTTACTCGTTTTATGGACTGAAAAAAATAGTTTAGGTATTCATATAACTGTGAAATATGCTCTGCACTATCAACATGCTCGGTTATTTGGCTCAGGCATGCACAATACTTCCCTTTAATAGTGATCCAAGTACATGTTGTTCTGGAAAGAGTTCAATAGTAGGATTTTCATCTAGAGCCAGGAGACACCAGTTTTCCATTTCTATTGTCTTCTGTACTTTATCTTAAGTGGGGACATGTATATTAGTCACAGCATATTTAACTTAATTTTATTTAGTTTTACAGGTGCACTAATGCATTTGGATAATCTTTAAAGAAAACAGTTGTAGGAAACAATTATCTTCAGTATTATTTCTCCAGATAATTTACAGAACAAAGCTTAGGTCAAGATAGTTGATCGAGATGGAAGTTTTAATCTTTACTAGCAATCTAAATGGAATCTTAGATCCACGGTCTTCAGTTTTACATCCCAAATGAATGCTATATATTGTAGTTCACTCGTATCTGAATGACACTGCCTAGAAAATCTACCGTTCATCTTTTAAGTATGAAATCAACAATTAAAGAGTACTAATCCCAACAAAGGCTTGGCTACCAAGTTGTGCTCGATACAGAAATTAAGCAATCCCATTCCAGTTCAGTGTGAAGACAGACTGAATTGTGGAAGCAATTACTTCCTTGGAAGTAATAAGTAACCATGAAAACCGACAGGCAACATTCAAAAGGAACCAATAAACACTATTATAAAACCCAGCTACTTGCTATCAACAGGTATCAGTAAAATCCTGTGAAACTGAGTCAGATAATTCAGTGTTCTGGTTCCACGTTTGGTACTGGCATTATTTTCTTACAGATGGAAGAGGAGAAATAGCTATTAAGCAAAGAAACAGTGTCTGCCTTCACAAGAATATGATTTGCAAAGAGTAACACTCTACTGATTAACAAAGCCTTGCTTTTGATTTCTAAATAATCTAGCTTGAAGGCTTTTTTTTTTAAATTACAGAACTAATAAACCAGTCTGACACTTCTCTAAATAAACACAAAACGTTGCAGTGACTTTCCATCTCTGAAAACAAGCTCTCTCTTTCAAGACCTTTTAAACTAACAACAGTAGAAGGAATCAACGTGAATCCTTTACATGCACAAATCTGGTGTTAGAATTGTAAGAGGCAAATCTGTAACAGGCAAACAATGATGACGCTTCCTCCAGAAACAAGTAAATTCCTCTCATAATGTAGAAATGAAGCCTATTGAATCCACAGGTTTCAAAATGTAAAAATCACTTCAATAAAACAAACATAGTTTTATATGTTCAAATGTTCTTTGTGGCAAGGTCACATACCTTAAGTTCACATTAAAAAGCATGTGTTCAAGTACCTGTGTTTGGGTGATCATATATTTATTTTAGTCATATAAAATTAAGAAATATTAGCTTCAGTGGCTTAATACAGGAAATATTTGATTTGTGCATCAATTTAAAAGCAAATATACATATTAAAACTTATCTAAACCAAAGACTAAGTACACTTCCATACAGTCTTCTGCAGGACTAACCATATTTCAGTCTCTAGTTGAAAAAGATAAGCATCTCACTTTATTGGAAGTCGCTTTTTTTTTTTTGGAAGCTGTAAATATTCATTTGGAAATGAGCAAGCTTCCAGTTGACTGGACCACGACTCCTGTGCGCTTCCCCAGCTACAGACTTTTTTCAGAAGTCACCTAAGTAACACCTCCAGCAAATTTGGCAGGGATGGGGAGAGAATTGCAAGGCAGGCACCAAGCAGGTAATTCACACATTACATTTCTGTTAATAAGGAAACCGTTTGTTAAGCTGTGGTTTCGAACAAGTAGTCCAAGCCTGAAGTTTGTTATGAAATTCATTTCGTAACATCTTATTTTCCCTTTGTAACAAAAAATTCCACAGAAGAGTCTGCCTGGAAAGCACTGCATCACTAAAGCATGCACTCTGCCTGAGAATAGAGTCAGGCACAGCAGCTTAAATAAACAGAAAATCTGTATTCATACACGTGAAACACCAAGTATTCCGAGTTTTTCCACACAGGAAATTAATAGGCTCTTGAATAAGACATTCATATCTCAACACAAACCATCCCTCACTTTTGGTAAGGGGCAGCACAATACAGCGCCAAGCAAAGATATAACTGCTAACTCGCTGACCCATATTTAGAAGCAGAATGACCTGCACAGGCTGATTCGCCTATCCACACCATGCCACATGCAGATAAAGTTTCCAATGCAGTGATGAGGGATCTGCTACAATTTTTACAAAGCTTCAAAGGCTTCTTTACACCTCCTGCCACTGAAAATTCTTTCTAAGCAAGCTGGGGGGTTTTTTTAACACATCCCTGTAAATCATGAAGAAATACATATAAATATATATGCTTGACATTCACAGACAGAGGAGTTCTAAACAAGCCTTGAGAAATCTACCTGAAGACTGTGACCTCTGACTATTAGCAAATTTTTCCCAGAGTAAGAGTAATAATTTGTCCTTGATTAGTTCAGTGTACATATTACTGATAACCTTTGCCACCATGTAATACTTGGACTTCTTTGTAGTTATAATCCAGTGACAGTAACTATATCCAAAAGATTCTTAATTGTCCTTCTGCCCCATTCCAAAACAGAATAGGGTCACAACTGACATTAGGAAAAAAAATTCACACAAAGGGTCATTGGGCACTGGAACAGGCTGCCCAGCGAGTTGGTTGATTCACCTTCCCTGGAGATGTTTAAGGTGCGGATGGACGAGGTGCTGAGGGACATGGTTTAGTGATTGATGGGAATGGTTGGACTCGATGATCTGGTGGGTCTCTTCCAACCTGGTGATTCTATGATTCTATGCACTTCCTTGTCCACAGGGCTCATAGAATATACTCAAATAAGTTAAACTTCGGTTCTGAAACTAACACTCGATGCATTCGAACAGCTCTACAGCTTTTAACTAACTGTGAGTGTTTTGCATAGATGTAGCAGACCAACTATAAAATCTTTTATCCTCTTAAAGTCCAAATGACACTACTATATATTTCAGTCAAAATTCTACTACAAAGTAGCAATAAGCCAAATACTGCTTCATGAATGCCAATAAAATTATAATGTTTCAGTATCTAAATAGGCAGAAAATTAAAAGATGCAGAACTATCTTTAGTTCCTTATCAGGTAAAAACTAAAAATGCTTCATGGACTCTATATGGGTCCATTTTCACTCACATTATGAATACAATTCCTCCTATTGCTTTGAACAAACCTACTCTAATACGGCAAGAGAGAAGGATGCAAATTTTCAAGAGGAAAATGTCACTTTTAAAACCAGTTTTCTCTTAAGTTTCCACGACAGGCTATATTTTCTCTGAGTTTTATTATTAATTTCCCACAAATACCTGGGGCCCATCAACCTTCTACAAAACATTAAGGCAGGTTCTCTATTCCAAACAAAACAGGAAAAGCAGTAGGAGACAGTACCAGTGATATTCTGTCTGTGATAAAGTTGTTCTTTTCATTCCTCCCATAGCCTGACCAGACAGCCTAAAGCTGTCAGGGAGTTGGATTGAAAACATAACAGTTGATGTGAAAATGAAAAATAAGTGTTGATGCCTCATGAGCTAAGAATTTGGATCAAAGAGAACCCAAAAGTATCAGCAAAGTTGTCTGTATATCATCAAGATTCCTATGAGCAGATCCTCAGCTGGAGATCTGCGCCCTACACTTCATCCTGTGTGCCAAGCAGATTCGTACGATGATTCTGTCTTCCCCCAAACCACTATCATCCCCTAGGGTCATGCAGAAGATGTATGGCAATAAAATCTAATCTATGAGGAAAAAATAAAATTAAACAAAACCGTATGCCAAATCAAATGCCTTATTACACTAACAAGAGTCAAACCAGAACTGGCATTACCAGGCACCCAGGTCCTAACAGTACAAGAGCAAATAATTCCAAGTTTTTTTGCAGAAAAGTAACACTGAAGGGCAGCTGAACAACTCGGACCTTTTAGTTTGACATGGGACAAGTCAGGGAAGTGCTGGCATCTGGTATTAGTACAAGAGAACCTATTCCACGTGCACCAAGTGCCAAAGTGAGCAACATTCTCAAGGTCTGCAAATGGTCATTTTTGCAGCATGAAAAAATAATCTAGAGGAATTAAAAATAGCAAGGGAATAAAACCCTTCAAAATGCAACTTAAGTTTTGCCAGTTCAGTAATCAACTCCAGACTGACTCCTCTCACCTTGCCTCATTTCTCTTTAATGCTAGATGCCTTTTAACAGGCACTCTACAAGGTTTCTGGCTTTGAGATCATCAACAGGACAGCTTTCCTGGTTTGAGCACACTTTTATAGTCAGAAAAGTGTGAGCTACGTATTTTGATTATTTGTGCTTAAAGACAAAATAGCTCTAAAATAAAATTACTCATATATCAGAAGAGCTACAGGATATGACTACAGAAATGCACTCAAAACTGTCAATAGAACTTATTTTTCAGAGAAAAGCTTTTAATCCACCCACAGAGTGATAAAGGGTGACAATTTTCAGTTACATTGTGGTTGTAAAAAAAAAAAATCTAATGTTACAAAGAAGAAAAAAACAATTTTAAATGCTACCAAATGTACTCACAAATTGCAATCTAATCACACCTTTTTATATTTTAGAGTTCTTTAAAAAAAATGAGAGAAAGCCATGTAAAAACTTAAAGGTATTTAAACGGTTTTTAAAAGGATTGTAGTTTAATTCAAAGTTTTTTTTAAATAACAGAAATGTTTGAGGAAACCGATATGAATGCCCCTTCATTCAGTGTATGCCCTCAGTATGAAGATTGTTCGACAAAACCAAAGGAATCTACTGTGAACACTGACAAGAACTCAAAAAACTCTTCACCCTGCAATACAAATTGGTTTATTGGACATATTGCGAGGCTGGGGAAAGATGGAAGGCAACGTATATTCCTGTATATTCCACTGTGAGCAGAACACTAGGGAAAAGTACATCAGCCAGCTGTGCAGCTCAGAGACCAGCCTCTGATCCCTGAAGTGTGACAGTGAGGCCAGAATTGTCAATATGCACCACAAGTAACATCCAAGACTGGGAAATTGCTTGGGCAAAATAAGCATTTGCTGCTATAGCTGTGCATCTAAACCACCTTAACCCTCAGCAGCCTAAAGTTTTGAATACAAAAACAGCAGCAAATTTTTCCATTGCCTTTTCTAGACGTACTTTAGGCACAGTACCTTTTCTGTAGGATCTAGCTCTGCCCTCTATATGTAGTATTTATTGTGGGAAAAAACACAAACTATACTGTTGTTCTCACAACTGTGNGTCAATAGAACTTATTTTTCAGAGAAAAGCTTTTAATCCACCCACAGAGTGATAAAGGGTGACAATTTTCAGTTACATTGTGGTTGTAAAAAAAAAAAATCTAATGTTACAAAGAAGAAAAAAACAATTTTAAATGCTACCAAATGTACTCACAAATTGCAATCTAATCACACCTTTTTATATTTTAGAGTTCTTTAAAAAATGAGAGAAAGCCATGTGAAAACTTAAAGGTATTGAAACGATTTTTAAAAGGATTGTAATTTAATTCAAAGGTGTTTTTAAATAACAGAAATATTTGAGGAAACCGATATGAATACCCCTTCATTCAGTGTATGCCCTCAGTATGAAGATTGTTCGACAAAACCAAAGGAATCTACTGTGAACACTGACAAGAACTCAAAAAACTCTTCACCCTGCAATACAAATTGGTTTATTGGACATATTGCGAGGCTGGGGAAAGATGGAAGGCAACGTATATTCCTGTATATTCCACTGTGAGCAGAACACTAGGGAAAAGTACATCAGCCAGCTGTGCAGCTCAGAGACCAGCCTCTGATCCTTGACGTGTGACAGTGAGGCCAGACATTGCAATACACACCACAAGTAACATCCAAGACTGGAGAAATGCTTGGTCAAAATAAGCATTTGCTGCTACAGCTGTGCATCTAAACCACCTTAACCCTCAGCAGTCTAAAGTTCTGAATACAAAAACAGCAGCAAATTTTTCCACTGCCTTTTCTAGACGTACTTTACGCATGGTACCTCTTCTGCAGGATCTAGCTCTGCCCTCTCTATATATATTTATTGTGGAAAAAAATGCAAATTATACTGTTGTTCTCACAACTGTGTTAATATACTTGAGTTAATATGTTTCTCTTACTTAATTTTCTAGCTCACCCTGATGTCCACCAAAAAAAACATGTAAATATGAATTCCACACTAAATTATGTGCCTTGTTTGTAAATGTTTCCCAGAGGGAATACACGTATATTAAAAAAACCACAAAAACACAAACCAAGACCACCAAGAAAACTATCAAAAAACTTACTATATCAACAGAAAAATAATTGGTCATTAAAAGAGAACTGTTTACCCCAGTCAAGACATGCCATGCCCTGTTACACGAGTTAATCCTTTTCCCATGTTAAGCATATTAGAGTGAAGTGAACAAGGCCCCACCTCAGGTCTCTCTCCAAAGCAAAATTTAGAAACAAAAAGACCCGAGGAAGAATCTGAAGGACAATGAAAGTGGAATATATGTATACGTACAAGTTCTTGAAGGATTCCTGTAACAAGCTTCGATTTTNTGTGTTAATATACTTGAGTTAATATGTTTCTCTTACTTAATTTTCTAGCTCACCCTGGATGTCAACCAAAAAAAACATGTAAATATGAATTCCACACTAAATTATGTGCCTTGTTTGTAAATGTTTCCCAGAGGGAATACACGTATATTAAAAAAACCACAAAAACACAAACCAAGACCACCAAGAAAACTATCAAAAAACTTACTATATCAACAGAAAAATAATTGGTCATTAAAAGAGAACTGTTTACCCCAGTCAAGACATGCCATGCCCTGTTACACGAGTTAATCCTTTTCCCATGTTAAGCATATTAGAGTGAAGTGAACAAGGCACCACCTCAGGTCTCTCTCCAAAGCAAAATTTAGAAACAAAAAGACCCGAGGAAGAATCTGAAGGACAATGAAAGTGGAATATATGTATACGTACAAGTTCTTGAAGGATTCCTGTAACAAGCTTCGATTTTATCTTTAATTAAGCAGTTGTACACATAGACTGTGACTGATATCCAAGAAACAATTCCCAAGTTTACAAAATCATTTTAGGTGGTGTTAAGTCCTCACAGTGAACAGAAACTGCTGAACTTATCCAAATACAAAACCTATCCTGCATCTGGCATTACGACACCTCATGATAATGTTCACAAGCTCCATCAGGTTTTGTTCAGATGCAAAGAACATACATTTCCTTTGGTATTGTCAGTGATGTAGTTTTATTTACCCAATTCCATTCTGATCACAGAGAATTTCATGGTCTTATGACAGATTTTGATCCAATCATTGAATAAAACCAGGACTGAGACAACCAGTGCTTAGGGTAATCAATGATTAAGAAAGTCCCAGACAAGAGGAACCACTCTGGCATCAGACACTTTATCCTCAGTCATAACAAGAACGGGAAAAGAGAACTCCATCAAGTGTATGGTATCACTCATTTATAGAATCTTACTGACTTAACATGCCTAAAGTATGAAAAGAGAAGCATCTACTTTTTTTTTTTAAGACTGAACAATGGGACAATCTGTCTTTACCAGACAGTAGAAATAAAATCAGATCGTGCTGCTATCTTCATGCCTTGAATGCGAAGGAAGAGAGTTATAAAGGAAAGAAATTCTGTCTTGAATATCTGGGCAGATGCACTAACAGCACAGATTCATATGAACAGATATTCAAATATATTCAAATATAGAACTACTTTTGAAGACTGAGAACTACCCACATAATTTACTATATAAGGACAGTGGATCTAAGCTCTGTATAATTCAATTTTCAAACTATTTAATAACAGAATCTGTTGTTAATGAAAAAGTGAATGTGTTGCCATTTTTGTCAAATCCATTAAAAGAGACATTTGAGAAAAATTCAGAAAGAAAGAGAAGTACAAGAATAGAGATTGTCTGTAATATTCTTCCCAGTAAGGATCTTATTTATTCAAATTTCACTTCCATGATGCAAAGGATATAATTGTAATTATGACAGCACACAAAATTCAAAAGTGCCTGGACTGCTTTTCATTACTGCTCTGTGTGTGACTTACATGTGTCACTAATAACAGCGGCGTGAGTTTAATATGGTGTGCTATACAAAGACATTTTAAGAGAAGATCTGAATGAGAACTGCTAACATCTGTTTATAAGCAAAAATTTTGCAAGTGAAGTGGAGTTGAAGACACCAGAAATCAGGAATTTCAATCTCACTTATCTGGTTATGACTAACTGCATTGACAGATGCATGTGGTGTACAAGTGGTGAAAGATTAAAGGCAAGACATCAGAGAGGACCAGGGAAAAATTATTGAGCATCAAGCAGTCCATCTGCTTTGGCCATACAATAGATGCTATCAAGTAATTAAGAAGCAGATTAAAATTTGGCCTCAGCAACTGGGTCAGCTAAAAAGCAGTTTCAGATTCTACTAATGCACATCCAGTTCTCCTTGGACACAAACAACTCCTAGCTATTGTTCAAAGTATGTAAATCTGCCACCAGTTCCAAGTGCTGCTGCAGCTTCCACTCACTCAACGTATGCTCAATTAGGGTTAATAATTTTTTTGGCAATCCCTCATCCAGTTCCCAACTAAAAAAAAATATTAATTACCTATTTAAGTCTATTGTCTGTGCTTTTCACAATGTTTATAATACTCTGAATCATGACCCCAATTTACAAGGTATTTGGAACACACCTTAAGTTTCCTATGAAAAGTGGACCCATTTTACACATTTTTGAAACTGCACTTCACCACTGTTGCTTACAAACCTCTTGACATTTCTCACAAGTGGTTTTCTACTCACCAAGCAGCCCAGTTACAGGTTAAAAGGCTAAATCCTGTAATCATCCAGGTTATAAGGGTATTTTATGAACAAATATACTGTTCAAGTAAGTTTCAAGAACCTTGTCCAGCATTCCTGGGTTTGAACTCTTTGGCTACAGTAAGCTCTTTCCATTTCTAACACACATATGGTCAATACTTCTTTTATTAAATTAAAAAAAAAAATCATTCTCAGCCCAACATCCAACATCGTTACACTTTTATGACTTTCTTTGAAGCTGTAAAATAACTTATTTTTGAGAAACCATTTGTTAAAACAAGTTTCCCTCCGAAGTTATCTATTACTGCCAGTCTTTCTACTTTACTGTTACACATTAACAAAGTGGAAAGTAACCCAGCTTTTCAAATCAGATATCTTCCTTTAAGCAAACTGTACAAAAGAAATTGGCTTCCTGGAATTTTTTTTTCCATTTAAATGTTTCCCTTCAAAATCAATGGCTTCTATTTCCCACAGATACTTCCAATGTGATGCGATGTGTCACAAAACTTGCCTTCAGCATAATTCTGAAAATAACATTTCTCTAGGGTCAGTAGAATGATAACATTTTACCAGCGCCTTTAAGCAAAGCCTTGAGCTGCAAACTTAAAAACAGTAGCGAGAAGATCAACAATACTCCAGTGTTTCTTTCACAATCCAGTCCTGTGGCTGCCTGCTCAGAAAAGCACTTTTTGTGAAGCAATTTTCTAATTTGTAGTTAAGCAACACTCACAGCATCTCCACAGATACTGGAGACATAACCAACTGTAGCATTTCAAAACGTATATTTTTCCTGCCTCGTGCACAAAGAAGAATGTTTCTTCCACTTACCCATGGCATTCCACCACACACATTCACAGGTCCTAAGGGAAGACATTATGGATTTACTTCAATATTTACATTTTGCACTGAAATAATCACGTTAGACACATCAAGTCCTGTAAGGATAAGCTACCTAATACATTCATGACTACATAGCACTCTGATACCATTGAAATTGCTGGTTTTTAGGAGAGGGAACTTACTTCAGTTCCCTGCCAGGTCAACTGCACTGGTGGGATCTGTGCGCCAACATAGTGCTTGTGCAGTAGGCACTGAAAAGTAGAGCTCTGGTCAGGTAGCTGTGGTAGTAGAATTTCTAGAATGAATAAACTTCTTTTTAAAAGTTGTGGATTTAGAGATAAGATGTTATTTTGGGTTAAATTCTTGTGCACCTACACTGTCTGTAAGGTTAAATGCGCAGCAGACAACTGCTTCTGGGTTTAATTTCATGCCTCCACAGAGCTCTGTGCTGCCTCAGCAAACTTACTACTTTTACATATTTTGTCTAAGGTTAAAGCTAGCTTGAGTTTGTTTACACCATGCATTTGAGACCCCTAACTACTTGCGTTGCTGCCAAGAGTAATTACTTTGCCTCTCACAAATTGGCCTGTGCTGAAGAGAAAGCACAAATCTTCCAATAGATGCAAAATTCCTCTTTCCTCCAATACCTTCAGTGTTTTGCTACACTTTTGACTGATTTTCAGAGGCACTGAATGGTAACCAAGGGAAAAGCAAGCCCAGTTGCTAGAAGTACTGCAAGCATTTTGAAAAATCAGAGCAAATTGGAGTCTTCTTTCTATAAAGTCCAGAAAGCTCCATCACAGTGATGTAATGAAGGCATGATCATGTTGTGGTTCTTGAGCCACATGCAGCCTTCAGGCAGTTCAGCTGCATGAATAGCACACAACTGCCCTGAGCTAGTTAGTAATCCAAACCTACAGTGCTTGGTTATCATCCATAAAATACATAGCTCATCTCTCTCATCAGCTAATAGAAAAAATATCCTCAAAGCTCTTTGGTATCTTTCAATAAAAGTATGCATCTTCAAAGTATTTTCCTAATGTTACCTCATTATTCATTACCACTGAAAATACATACTTGGTTCTCTTCCATAACTCATCCCACTTAGAGTATTATTTTTAAATCTTTATAATACCACTTGTATTTCATTACTTACTCGAGGAAAGGGTCCACTCTTAACTCCCTGTCCCATTGCTACCTCTATAAACTGCTTGGCTACTAAACATGGTCTTATTCATTTCTGAAACTCTCCTAAAATAAAAAGCAGTTTCTCCTCTACACCAACTAGATTTTCCTATCCTTTACAAGTCTTTTCAGTGCTAACTTGGCAGAAATACCACCAGGTACCAGAAAGACTCACTGTATATTGTCATCTATAAAAACTATTTTTAAACGACTGTTTATCCTGTACACAGAAATATTGCTCTTTGTTTAAAGCTACTGTGTTAATTGACATACAGGTATAAAACAGAGATTAAAATCTGTTCAGAAAGAAAAATATCGTCAGAATACATTTCAGAAAAACAAAATAGAATTATACATCACCTGTAAAATTGGATGAAAAAAATAAANTATACTGTTCAAGTAAGTTTCAAGAACCTTGTCCAGCATTCCTGGGTTTGAACTCTTTGGCTACAGTAAGCTCTTTCCATTTCTAACACACATATGGTCAATACTTCTTTTATTAAATTAAAAAAAAAAATCATTCTCAGCCCAACATCCAACAATGTTACACTTTTATGACTTTCTTTGAAGCTGTAAAATAACTTATTTTTGAGAAACCATTTGTTAAAATAAGTTTCCCTCCAAAGTTATCTATTACTGTCAGTCTTTCTACTTTACTGTTACACTTTAACAAAGTGGAAAGTAACCCAGCTTTTCAAATCAGATATCTTCCTTTAAGCAAACTGTACAAAAGAAATTGGCTTCCTGGAATTTTTTTTTCCATTTAAATGTTTCCCTTCAAAATCAATGGCTTCTATTTCCCACAGATACTTCCAATGTGATGCGATGTGTCACAAAACTTGCCTTCAGCATAATTCTGAAAATAACATTTCTCTAGGGTCAGTAGAATGATAACATTTTACCAGCGCCTTTAAGCAAAGCCTTGAGCTGCAAACTTAAAAACAGTAGCGAGAAGATCAACAATACTCCAGTGTTTCTTTCACAATCCAGTCCTGTGGCTGCCTGCTCAGAAAAGCACTTTTTGTGAAGCAATTTTCTAATTTGTAGTTAAGCAACACTCACAGCATCTCCACAGATACTGGAGACATAACCAACTGTAGCATTTCAAAACGTATATTTTTCCTGCCTCCTGCACAAAGAAGAATGTTTCTTCCACTTACCCATGGCATTCCACCACACACATTCACAGGTCCTAAGGGAAGACATTATGGATTTACTTCAATATTTACATTTTGCACTGAAATAATCACGTTAGACACATCAAGTCCTGTAAGGATAAGCTACCTAATACATTCATGACTACATAGCACTCTGATACCATTGAAATTGCTGGTTTTTAGGAGAGGGAACTTACTTCAGTTCCCTGCCAGGTCAACTGCACTGGTGGGATCTGTGCGCCAACATAGTGCTTGTGCAGTAGGCACTGAAAAGTAGAGCTCTGGTCAGGTAGCTGTGGTAGTAGAATTTCTAGAATGAATAAACTTCTTTTTAAAAGTTGTGGATTTAGAGATAAGATGTTATTTTGGGTTAAATTCTTGTGCACCTACACTGTCTGTAAGGTTAAATGCGCAGCAGACAACTGCTTCTGGGTTTAATTTCATGCCTCCACAGAGCTCTGTGCTGCCTCAGCAAACTTACTACTTTTACATATTTTGTCTAAGGTTAAAGCTAGCTTGAGTTTGTTTACACCATGCATTTGAGACCCCTAACTACTTGCGTTGCTGCCAAGAGTAATTACTTTGCCTCTCACAAATTGGCCTGTGCTGAAGAGAAAGCACAAATCTTCCAATAGATGCAAAATTCCTCTTTCCTCCAATACCTTCAGTGTTTTGCTACACTTTTGACTGATTTTCAGAGGCACTGAATGGTAACCAAGGGAAAAGCAAGCCCAGTTGCTAGAAGTACTGCAAGCATTTTGAAAAATCAGAGCAAATTGGAGTCTTCTTTCTATAAAGTCCAGAAAGCTCCATCACAGTGATGTAATGAAGGCATGATCATGTTGTGGTTCTTGAGCCACATGCAGCCTTCAGGCAGTTCAGCTGCATGAATAGCACACAACTGCCCTGAGCTAGTTAGTAATCCAAACCTACAGTGCTTGGTTATCATCCATAAAATACATAGCTCATCT
>WAAB01013168.1:262891-276140 GCA_013389865.1 Piaya cayana
AAAAGCAGCCTCTCCTCTACACCAACTAGATTTTCCTATCCAAGTCTTTTCAGTGTTAACTTGGCAGAAATACCACCAGGTACCAGAAAGACTCACTGTATATTGTCATCTATAAAAACTATTTTTAAACGACTGTTTATCCTGTACACAGAAATATTGCTCTTTGTTTAAAGCTACTGTGTTAATTGACATACAGGTATAAAACAGAGATTAAAATCTGTTCAGAAAGAAAAATATCGTCAGAATACATTTCAGAAAAACAAAATAGAATTATACATCACCTGTAAAATTGGATGAAAAAAATAAATAAACATTTCTCTGGACTATACATCAGTACACCACTTAAAATATTTTAGGTCACAAATTTAGCATTATAGTTATTTTGCAATGATTCCTTAATATGTTGATATCATATGTGGCTGTAGCTAAGCAAGAAAACCCTACAATTTTAACTGATTCAAGTCTCAATTAAAAAAAAAAAAAGAGTATTGGAATGCTCTGCATTACCTACAGCTTATCATCAACACGTCTGAGCACAGGGAATTACACATGCTTTGAAAAAGGACGCTTATACTCATTATTTGAGATAAACTCTTGCCTTCCAAACAGTTGCAACTACAGCAAAGGTTTCCAGTTTTTCCCAGCAGATGTCACTGCAAGGCAGGTGGAGAGAAGGCACTTACAGTTAAAGAATTGCAGAGCCAGCACAAGTGGCACAGCCTCACTTGCCCATAAAGAGACTTTGTGGTTCCTTTAAATTGAGTATATCTTACAGCATAAGTTTATCTTTAACTGCTACAACCACTATAAATTCTAAGCTGAAAGAAAGGATGACATATGAGAATATAAAACTTCTTTCCATTTCCCTTTAGAATGTACAATTATCTTATTATTGTGCTACACAATATCCTTGCTACTGTAATTTTATTGTATCTCCCCATTTTCACTTTTTCCAATGTTATTTCCTTTTGTGACTACAAAGGCAATAATTCAAAAGAAAAAATTAAACCAACAAATGCAGGGCAATTCATTTTCAGGAATAGAAAAGTGAAATGATAACTACTAGTGACTACATGAGCTGGAAGTATTCTAGCTAGACTGCTCAAATCACTAAGTCTAGAAGAGAGCCTTTAGCAAGAGCAAATTGGTAAATACACATTCTTAAAGTGAAAAACAATTGGATCAGCAGGCATTAATTTGAGAAATAAATGCCTCTAGTAATTTTCAACAGGTGCTACCGCAGCAGGACTCCACATGCAAATACGCTTTTTACGGTTACATTCTGTTCTATGCAAAGTAGGCATTTTTCTTTGTAGGTAAACAGAAGTGCATCTAAGCAACACCCAATTCTAACCAGAAATAACATACAAGCCTAGCTAATAACTGTATTTTGAAAAACAGACTGTGCATTCAGACTTTTTTTCCATAACAGGGTTTCAGCTGTCCTGTTGCTGACAAGAATCTGTGTAGCTCTCTCAGTTTTCATGAGGAAAATACAACAAAGATAACTGCTGTAAGCTTTGGAATTTTGTTTCTCCTGGCACTGCCAGTTCACCCTTTAAACACAGACCTACCCTTTTTGCAAACCAATACTGATATTAGGTTGCTTCTAAGCAACCAACCTCATACAAACGACTTTACTCTTGCTAGATGTAACAATGCTTGACAAGTTCCATTTTCGCATCTCTACAGACTATAAAGGAAGCAACACAGAGCAAAGCAAGCAACAGATTCTTTCATCAAAGCAGAATATCATTCAAAATAAACGTGGCACCCAGTCTGAGGAATAAAACACAACAAATGTTCATTAACAGACTAATAATTCTCTTCTCACAAGTGTAGTGCATAGTCATTACCTGCCTTACTGCATTCATCAATTTTCTGCAGTGCCCTGATCAAACAACACAAAACAATAACATAACATTTCATAAAACAATGTTTTCTGAAATATCAACCAAAGAGATTATATATCTGTTTGAACATGCTGCATTATGTCTCCAGAGTGGTACGTTAAACATTAGACAAGTTGTAAACCATTCTTTTCAATTTTCAGTTTAACTTGTACCAATATTCCTGATTTAAAGCTTTCACAGGAATTTTTTGTGATGGAACAGCAAAAATGCCTATGTGAAACACCAAGGAAACAGCCAGCACAGATTACACCAACTTGAGAAAGAAAAGTAAGTGGCAAAGATAGAAATTATTGCTACTTGGTATCTGACTTTAAAGCAAAAAAGAAAATACTTCTAATAAAGAACAATTTCAGTATATATCCACCCACCTAAGCATCTGGATTCAAGCGCTAAAAGTACAAGCAGAAACAAGACATTAATTTGGAGGAGTGTGAGCTATAATTTAACCTCTTTTCATCCAGTCTCAGGCTACTGAACTTCACATCACATGTGAAATCTGGAAATAAGACTTAGACATCATTTGTGTGTGAATCTTAGAATCATAGAAGAACCAGGTTGGAAGAGACCCACTGGATCATTGAGTCCAACCGTTCCTATCAAACACTAAACCATGACACTCGGCACCTTGTCCACCTGTCCTTTAAACACCTCCAGGGAACGTGACTCAACCACCTCCCTGGGCAGCCTGTTCCAGTGTGCAATGACCCTTTCTGTGAAAATTTTTTTCCTAATGTCTAGCCTAAATCTCCCCTGGTGGAGCTTGAGGCCATTCCCTCTTGTCCTGTCCCCTTTCATTTGGGAGAAGAGGCCGTTACCCTCCTCTCTATAACCTTCTTCAACCTTATTTTGTTCAAAAACAAAAAAACAGACCCCCATTCTCATAGTAAGGCCTAACAAATGCTAAGGAATCAGCCACTGAAAACTTGCTATGGTCTTTTTTTCATTACTGTTCATTATAGCACTTGGATGTTAAATATATATATAAAACTTAACTGGCAGCATTTGAAAGTCAGTATGTTTTAAAAGAGTATTTCATTCACTTAAATATTCTGCACTGTGATATTTTCTGAGGTACAGGATGCCTCTGACAGTCCCAAAATCATTCTCACTTCCTCTGTAAGGCATAGCAAGCTTACATCAGTAAGCTCAATCACCAAAGGTGGGGGTAGGAGGTAGAAAAGGTGACTTAGTCTCGAAGTATAAAAATTCTAAACCAGCAATAAGTGAAAATAACAGAGCTTGAAAACAGAAAGACAAAAATGCAGACACATAAATGAAAATTCATACAAGCCTAGAATACGAATCTAATTTTAAGGGATGATGACAAGGGAAAAATTTTTAATATTAGGCCATGACTATGTTCCAAGATCTTTGTTTTAGGAAGGAGGAATGCTGAAGGCATAAGACTCCTCCCCAAAGGCAGAGGGTAAAAACCGGTCCACCACTCAAAGACAATTGCTCCTACCAGCAGTGGGACTGACTGTCTCTCCAAAGAGTTGCAAAAAATTTTCTCTTCAGCTGAAACACAACAGATGGGCATAAGTGTGGATAAAACACACACAGTTGTTCTGATATATAACAACCCAATAATGTCTGTAGAACCATTCACACTCACATAAATATTACATGTATCTCTGTAAAGACATAAAAATTGAAACTTTTTGTTCAAAGAATTCCTGCTTTTTCCCTTCATGATGTCTTGCCCACTTTATACTACTCTCATAGAACTTATTTCAAGATTCCTGACCTTTCTTTGCAGTCTTGCTTCCTTTCTACTTTGGCTGTCATTTGTTCCTCTTAAAGAACACAGATGACTTCTATTAATACTCCAGTGTATTTGATGCCTGAAAGACAATTGGTATAGCAGAAAAAAAGGAATACATTGTGCTCAGCTCAGAACACAATAGTTTAACTAAGAGAATTCAAGATTTAGCACTGCATGTGGTATATCTGTATCAAATTACGGGTACTGAGTTGAAGTCAGATTTTCCAACATAATAACTTCCTAGGTAATGCCAAGACCTCAACTGTCCCAAGAAACTGAAGGTGCTCCTATTCTTCCCACAATTAGGGTGCTTGGGTTTTTTGTTTCATATTTCTTTCTAAAGAGCACGCTTACTTCTCTTCATGCACCGAGCAACTATGACCTCATTTCCACAATGAACAAACCAGGCAGCAAAGTCAGCTTAATAAATCCTCACTTTGAACTCTTTTGGTAATAGGTTACTGTGAGCTGTGAATTAATCATAGAATCATAGAATCACCAGGTTGGAAAAGACCCATCGGATCATCGAGTCCAACCATTCCTATCACACACTACCTCGTGTCCCTCAGGACCTCATCTACTCATGCCTTAAACACCTCCAGGGAAGGCAAATCAACCACCTTCCTGGGCAGCCTATTCCAATGCCTAATGACCCTAATGTAACTATCTTCAACCAACTATGTTTGTGACTAAGTATACTTAATACAAAAATAGACATTTATTAAATAAAATCATAGTCCTACATCTCCGAGAAACGTTGTCCTCCTTTTATTAGAAAAAAAGTAGAAAGCATATGAAAAACGTTCTGTTTGATCTTCTTGAGCTTAGAACAATTCTAACAGATGTTTTAACATGTTCCTGTATGAACAAATAAAATGAATGAGGGAAGTAATTCATAACTGAATTTCCAGGCAATGACAGAATAAATATTTTTTCCAGCAGTACATTTCTGGAAAACAGAACAGAATCTACACCAGCATTTTCAGCCAGCATATTGTTGTTATAAAAGAAACCAGCTTATCCATTTTTACAGCAATAAGATGTACTGTTTATCATCCAGCAATTTAAACTCGAGACACAGTACTTGTTCATCCTATAGAGAAGTCATTCATGGAAAAGAGCTTACCAAAGAATTTCTTCTCTCCAAGGCATTATTGCATCAAATTAGTTTTCACTGACAGACATACAGAAACCCTTAGAAAGTTGGCTAAGTAGCAGAGTAAAGCACCATTTCCCATTTCATACTTTGAGACAATGAAATATAGAATCATAGAATCACCAGTTTGGAAGAGACCCAACGGATCATCGAGTCCAACCATTCCTACCAAGCACTAAACCATGTCCCTCAGGACCTCTTATAACCACTTTAAACATTAGGAACTATAAGTTAAACAGACATATGGTGTTTGGACATGTAGTCATAGTTTTAATAATCTTAAATTGATGTCTTACCTTTGCTAAAAATCTATTAAAAATTAATTATTTGGCAACAAATAACTTTAGAGAGCAGTGGAAACTATTTTGTAGAATTTAACATGCAGTCAAATTCAATAAGTAAAACAAAAAACCAAACAGTTACAAACACAAGCACAGAACTTGCGACAAGTTCCAGAAACTGTAGAATCTGAAAGCAGAGAGCAGCAGTTCAAAAAGAGACTCAGTTAATTTGTAAGATGAGTTACAACAAGGGCTCAATCAAAATGATGATCTACATGGAACTTCTGACTACGTCCATTAAGTCCATACAATAACGCTCCCTTCCAAGAAAGGAACTATTATATCAATACTTTGTTTCTTAAACTTCTCCTAAACATTTGTATAAAAGCAGAAATAAAGTACTAAAGGACTGCTGGCAATTTAACATGCTTTGTAATGATGCTGTATATTAGGGAAATCACACAAGTTTCAGTCCGTCTCCAAAAATAATTACGATAACCTTTAATCACAAATAGTGTTTGTTCACTTACTTTAAAAATGGAATAAAATATTCTGCTTGCCATTCAATTGGACAACTAAACCAGTTTCTTCTAAGCAGAAGCCACCACCTCCTTGCTCTTCAAAGCTGTTTCTCTGACAAGCATCACAAAAATCACACATAAGTAGTAGGGAAAGGCTGTCTTTCCCAATTTTTAATTTAATATTCTCCTATAAGAAAGTAGATCTTTTGTGTGTTCCTTTTAAACTCACAACTTATCACAAAATTAAGCTGTTATTTGACTATGCAACATGCTTCAGACAGTTCCAGTTGCTTTCCCTTACTCAAAACATTGAGCTACTAGAATGGAAAAGAGAAGGAATTAAAAATCTGGGGAAGAAAAGATACCCATTCAGGCTCTCAGGTACTGTTCAATAAGTCATTAAAGCCAGTCCCACAGACCAAAAGGAGCAGTTATGCTTTGCTCAATTCCCAGCTTTCCCACGTACATTGACAGCACCCAAACAAGATCATCCATAGTAATAAAGAATCATTCTAATGCACTCGTTGCTACATACCACTGATATGCCTCATATGCGGTGAAAAAAGTCTTGCTAGAAGACAGCAAGGACCACCAGCTCTGTAAAGAAGTGGAAATCAGTAGCAAAACTTGATAACAAAGCTGCCAAGCCCACAATATCCTGTGGGAACGTTTTGTAGAGACCAAGGCCTGGATGCTGTGAGATTGATACTGAACAACTCTAACAAGGCCTTGAAACAGAGAGCCGAAAGATAAATAAATGCCAGCTGAACAAAATAGAGCAGCTAGTTCAGTGGGAACAAGTGCCAGCTGAAAGAAAAACAATTAAAGAGAACTATCAACATAGTTAATTTTAGTGTAACTTGGTTTCTTAGCATGTGCAGTAGTTTAGCCAATAATATGTTAGTAATAGCCTTATGGACAGCTACCTTTACCCAATAATAAACTGTAGATACCCTCATGGGCACCCAGTTATGTAACCAAAAAGGGTTTATAAAGAAACAGCTAAGCTCAATAAATTGAACACTCACTGATCATATTGATCTTGCGTGTGATTCCATGATGCTCCCATCAACGATATCCAAGCAATGTAGGCTCAGAAACAATTACCGTGAATCCAGGTCATGAAACAACCTTAAGACAACCAGAACAGGCCACAGACAAGCCAGGAAGCCAGCGTCAGACAAGGCTCACACCACAGCTCAGCTCAGACCACTGCAGAGAAAAAGCCCAGGTGTGGGCTCAGACAGAGCTGGGAGCCCACAGGTGGAGGTGTGGGTGGAGGTGCCAGGTGGGGCTCATCAGGATCATTACAGCCTGGCAGGTTTCAGGAACAAAGCCAGAGGGAGCAAAACCCCAAAGTGTTTCTAACAGAACTAACCACTGAGCTTCCCTTCCTAAAAGCAGTTTGTTTCCCAGGTTGACACAACTGGATTCGTTGCTAATGCCTTTATTTAACTCTACTGTCTCCAAATTAAATGGATTTCAATTTCATAAAAATACTTCAAATGAAGACAAAAGAACTGTTTTCCTTATAGCACTGAACTCAAATATAAAACTTGATTGTCAGGAGCCAAAGGTGAATTAACCAAAGCAAGCTGAAAAACAGACCCCTTGAGTGAAGGTGGTGCTAGCTAAGGGTGGTACAAGTGTTTCATATATGACTCACTCTTTTCTACTGCAATTACCTTCTGATTCAGTCTTTTTGCTATCAGTATATTATAAATATTTCTTTGCAGATCTTTTATTTTGCAAATATTTCTTTACTGAACTCCTATCAATTAAAAAAATGTAAAATACGTGATCTTATCTGAAATTTTCAAATTAAGACTCAATGATATATACAGTCTCACTCTAAAAACAGGTCTAAATGAGTCTGACTTGAATACTTCATGCATGTGTGAAGAAGTGATATAGTTGTTCTGAAGAAAGCAATAGGACCTGTCATAAAACCTGGAAAAGGCAAAAATCTGTCTAAAGGAAGGAAGAGAGAATAAAATAAAATAGGAAGCTGTGGCAAGGAGGAAAGAAAGTCTAAAAAAAGTGTTAAACATTCTTCAAGCTAGGTTCTGGGTGGGAAAACAGATCCTAGAATCATAGAATGGTTTGGGTTGGAAGAGACATTTATAGGTCATCGAGTCCAACCCCCGTGCAGTGAGCAGGGACATCTTCAACTGAACAAGGTGCTTCATACCCAAGTACTTCTAAGTTTTGCTCCTGCTCAACCAGCTTTTCAAAGCAGGCATGGTAAAGATTCCTTGGGAAGAATTCCATAGGAACAATCTTTAGATGGTTCTGGATAGATTCCTGGAATGTAGGAATGTTTCTACAAAGTGCAGAGAGAATTCCTAGAAAGCATAGAAGAGATTCCAGGATGCACTTGGAAAATTCCTAGAAAGCATGGGAAGCATGCTGGATCACCAAGAAGTTCTTAGGACACACTCAGGAAATCCCAGGAAATCAGAAGAGGGAATAGAAAATTCTTAATAAGCGTTGGCAAAAAAAGCCCTACAAAATAAGGAAGGAAAACTTTCAGAAAGAAACAGGAAAAATCCTATCAAGCTTAATTAGAATTCTCGAAAATTCATTAAAAGCACAAGGGAAATGCCTGGAAACCACAGTGGGAATTCAGTGAAAGAATTTGGGAAAATTCCTAGAAAGCACAAGGGAAAATTCCTTGAAAGCTGCAAGACAATTCTATATAAATCATACACTAATACGTATAACTGCTACATGGGATTTTCTGAAAGGGAAAATGGGAATACAAAACATACCTAACATTTTGTATGCCTGAAACCAATTATTTTTATAGACTTCTTTGCATAATTTTAAAAAAACAAACGTGATGTTTTAAGAATGTGCCTTTAAAAAGAAAAAAACTCAGAACAGTGGTCAGAAATAGTCAGAATAAGCATGCATGACACTTCCTCTCCCAAACACTCCCTGTCTGCAATTATTTCAGCTTGCAGAAGTTCCAGCACCAGTGGGAGTGTGGCTCTTCAGCAATCCTCTGTGAGCTCTCTCCTCACACAGACATTCTCAGTCCTGAGAACTCTCGTGAACAGCATCCTGTCCTAAGTACTTGTCCAGTCTCCCCTTGCACCTCCACACAATACTACAGCCACGGCATCCTTCAGTGAAGTTCCACTGATCTACTACCCACCATGTGATGGATTATCTCCGTTTTTAACTCAGGTCTGAGTAGCATCACTTGTGGCATTGGAATAGATCCTCAAAACTGGCCTTTCCTACTCAAATCAGTTTTGTAAATCTCTTCTGTAGCCACCTCAGTTCTCTTTCTCTGTTGAGGAGACAGAGTCTGCTTTCAATCACCCCTTGCACTGAAGCTATTCCTTACTTTTGATCATTTTGTTTGCCTTCTCTGAACCTTTCCCAATTTAATACACATTTTGGGGGAGAGGAGATCAGAAGCACACACAATAACTAATGTACAGGGGAAACACATACTTACATGGTAGGACTGAGATGGCTTTTGTTCTGTTCTCTGTTCCTTTCTCAGTTGATGCTTTCTGCATATCAAACACAGAGGTGACATTTTCACCTATCCTAACGCAAAGTGACCCTTCTCTTTTGTTCTTCCCTTCGTGCAGTTCACATTTGTACATACTGAATTTCATCTGTCATTTTACTGCTAAGTCCCTCAGTCTTCTATAATTCCCCACAGTCTGTTCTCATTCCTGTATCAAATACCACACAAGGATCTCGCTATTCCATATCCAAAACACAAGCTAGTGAAGCACAGGATTGTATGCTATGCTGAAACAGATAACCAAGCACCTTTAATCAGTCATCAAAAGGTGTTAAAGACAAATATTGACAAACTGATAAATGTGTCTTCTTAAATCATCTGTTGCTGTCCGGTTTTCCCCTCCTGGAAAGGCTACAAGCCCAAAGAAGTGACGAAGAGAATGCAGTGTGCATTTGAGCCTCAAGTCACTCACAAGAAAATGTAGCATCTTAGCATAAAATAATTTCCTTGGCAATTTAAGCTAAGCCCACCAAGTTTCCATTGGGAGACCTCAGGTGCAGGCACACACTCTTTTCCAATGCATCTGCCAGCAAAGATGCACCAGGAATGTTACAGAATCACAGAATTATAGAATCACCAGGTTGGAAAAGACCCATCAGATCACTGAGTCCAACCATTCCTTCAAACACTAAACCACATCTAAGGTGCAGTAACTTCACCACAGCTTTCTGGCACCAGGCAGAGATTTTCACACTCTTCTTTGAGAAATACGGGGCCGAACCTCACATTCCTTACACATCCAAAATTCCTACTCACTGCAATGGCAACTTTTTCTGTAAAAAGATAGAAGACTGGATGTTCACTAGAAAATTAAGCAAACACACTGAGGGTGGTCACCCCATAAAGACATAAAGACATACAAAAACTCTTCCCACTCCTCTCCTAAGCACATCTTTGCAATTTATTTAAGAGGTTTTGTTATAAAAGAACCTGGTGTTTGAAATGTGCAATATCTAGCCTAAGTACCAGACAACATTTATACTTGGTCACAGAACCTCCACAAACAAATAAAATCTTGTATTCAAACATATACATGCCATCTACACACTTTGAGCTATCTTTATGTTTAACAGACTACCCCAGCACACCTTCAAATCCATTTACCATTAAAAAAATCTGTGTTAAAGACATTATTTTGGCAGTTCTAAATAAAAATTACAGTTCAGATACTAGATGGAGTCAAACTTGCCAAAAATATAATCAGCTTAATATCCTCTTTAGTTTGTATGCAGGGAATTATTGTAACAAGATACAGTTGCTTTTATTTTGTGAGTTATTTTACAATAGTTGGGAATTTTGAACAATATTTTATTCTACCAAAACCCAAAATGTGTTTCCAAAAAGAAAACAGCAATATTATTCTTTCTTTCTGGAATATTATTAGAGTATTGTACATTCTCCTTAAAAAGAAGTTAATCTGGCTCACTAGAGGGAAAACAAAGAATAAAGGAACATTTTTCCCCAGAAAAGAAGAGCAACAAATCCAACATGAAAAAGCTGAAACAATAATGAAGCTGAAAATTATCTGAACACTCACTGTGCCGGTTTTTCAGTTTCATATTTGAAAGAGAGTGAAGACAATGCTGGACAATAATTTGATTTCTCCAAGAACTGATGACTACTCCCTTCAAATTATCAGATCTGAAAGGAGAAATACAGCCATTCTTGAAGATCAGCTGCCATCTAGTGAATGGTAAGAAAACTGTTTAAAACATGTGTATTTTCTTGACAGCTTAAACTAGATTCTTGCCAGAATATCTTTTCGGCATTTGGTCACTGTTAATTTTGGATATGAGATGGGGTGGAGACCTGGAGATGGGGTGAGGAAGTGTCTAAAATGCCTTTAATCTTCCATGACGTTATGATTGATGCGGTACCCGCAGTGGTGGGAGTTCTTGAGGGGTGGTGGATCTATTCCCCCAGAAAGAAGCATGCAAGTGGTCAAGACAAAAGAAGAGTAGTTCCTGAAGCAGAGCAGCCCAATGTCCCCAGAAAGAGGAGGAGAGAGGAGAAGTATTCTGTTCATATTTCATAAATCATTACTGGTAGGTACTGGCCAAGCAGGCTGGTGGGTTTGTCTTGTTTTTCCCCTAAACCACCACCTGCATTTCCCCAATCCATGTGATGACACAAGCTGGAACTGCCACCACAAGAGGTCACAGCCCACCCTCTCTAAAAGAGACTCTCGCTGTGCTACTTATCCAATTATACTTACGCAAATCTGTTTTGAAGTAGACTTTAATCAGGAAAAACAGCTGGATTACTGCAAAGCACTCCTTCCATCCATTTGTCATTAAAAAAATCATCAAGAAGACCTAAATTCACCCTCACTAAAGCCAACAGAAGCTCAAATCAATAATTCTAACAACTATTATATCATTTGGAATTCTTTGTCACTCAAGATTAGATTTTCAGGTGTTTTCCTTCTTATAAGAAATCGGATTTTCCAGATGGTGAAATAAGGCTGTGACAAAGAACAACTATATCTGAACATAAACCACAGAGCTCGATTCAAATATGCACTTTTCCATACTTTCCCTTCCTAAACACAACTTTTAAAACCAAGTAGAGGGTCTACCACTTACAGTTTGGAACCCTGAAACACAACTCTGCATTTTAAACAGAGCATGTTTTTTGTTTAACCAAGTACGTACTCGAGGGCACTCATGTTTACGAGAACCTTTGATGGAAAGAAATAAAACAAGAGAATGTGTTTATAAGACACTGGCTTGAAAATGCATTCCCCCTCTTGGAAAGAAGGCTCCTTATAATCTTTTGCTTGAACATTCTCTGGACAGACATCAGTCTGTCCCACACTAGACACCTAGTAAGCCTGCATATTCCATGTAAGTGTACCTCTTATAAGCAATTGCATGCATATGCAGTACAAAAACATGCTATGAAAAGAAACATTAAGTAGATATGCAAGGGGAAAGGAACAGAAAATAAACACGGAAAGGAGAAAATTTGGTCATTAATAGAAAGGAAATAGAACATAGGTCCTTTCACACACAATTAGGTATAAGAAGGCTTGCTGCTTTTCACACTACTCCACCCCACACTTTTCTTTTCTGTTCCTACTCAGCATTTAAAATTAGCTGAACTGGCTCTATTAACACTGCCCACTTCTGTGTGACTTACCAAAACAGTTTATGTACAGCCCTTGGTTCAGTAAAGAAAGTGATTAGGCAGGACACCATCAAAAAGATGTTCTTACTCTTTGCCTCCAGGGGTCTTTGACATACATAAGGATTGTTGGTTTTCTGATTTGAACACTGACTGATGACAGATGCTGAATGAACTTCGGGTGGTGCAGTGCTTTGTTGGTGGGATATCAGTTTTCTAATATTAAACTCAGCTCCACTGGGCTGCTGTTCATTTCATTTTCCTACCACATTAGTCAAAACCATGGTTTTTGCCTCCTTAATTAGCAGTGAAGAAAGTACTGCAGAGAGAAAGACCAAGGAAGAAAGGTACATGGGGAACAATGACAAGCTGTGCAGCTCTTTCAGTGTGTGATCTTGCACTGGGTGTTGTGGCAAGCAGTTTAAAGTGACAAGGGTGGGGGGAAGTCAACATTGCAAATACAGCTTTAATTTTGCTGCTTTTAGCCTGCTATAGGCATTTGTAGAACAAGCATTTGGAGAATTCCTACTCCTCACTGTGCAGAACCCCTAAATTCTTTTTCTTCTGCTGTTCTCCCTACTGATTATCCCACCTCCCCTATGCCACCCTTGTGAGATCCCACCTGGAGTACTGTGCCTGGCTCTGGAATCCCCATCATAAGACATGTTCATGTTGGAACGGATCCAGAGGAGGCTACAAAGATGATCAGAGGGCTGGAGCACCTCCCATATGGGGACAGGCTGAGAGAGCTGGGGTTGTTCAGCGTGGAGAAGGCTCCAAGACAACCTTATAGAAACTTCCAGTACCTGCATGGGCTACAATAAAGATAGGGAGGGACTGTTTACAAGGGCATGGAGTGATAGGATGAGAGGCAATGGCTTAAAATTGCATGAGGGAAGATTCAGATTAGATGTTAGGAAGCAATTCTTCACAAGTAAGG
>WAAB01013168.1:276284-287205 GCA_013389865.1 Piaya cayana
TTCCTCCTCATGTCTAGCCTAAATCTCCCCTGGTGGAGCTTGAGGCCATTCCCTCTTGTCCTGTCCCCTGTCACTTGGGAGAAGAGGCCAGCTCCCTCCTCTCCACAACCTCCCTTCAGGTAGTTATAGAGAGCAATGAGGTCTCCTTTCAGCCTCCTCCCGCCTAAACACCCCCAGCTCTCTCAGCCGTTCCTCATAGGGCCTGTTCTCCAGCTCCTTCGCTAGCTTTGTCGCTTTTTATGACCCAAACCAGAGACCCAGACACACACGTCGCCCCCACACACACTACCCACAAAGCTCGCGCGTGCGTACAGGCGCTGCGAGGTGGGGAGAAGGGGCCGAAATACGCATGCGCCAAGGCGCCGCCGTGGGTGTTAGAGCCGCGCATACGCAGAGAGGCGTTGCGCTGGCAGCGATGCGCATGCGTAGAGGCTGCGGCGTCGAGATGCGCGTGCGCAGAGGCATGACGGGAAGGGACCGGCGCTGCGCACGCGTAGAGACGCTGCCGTTGAACGGATCTGCACATGCGCAGAGGCGCCCCGTGAGGCGAGTAGGAAGAGACCGGGGCGGGGCGTGAGTTGTCGCCCTCTGCTCAAACCCGCAGATGGAGGCGGCGGGTTTAAAGCTGCTCCGCGTGGACCTGCGGGATGAGGGCACTCAGAGATGCCGGCTGGGGCCGGCCGTGCTGTCTTGGTTGGGAGCGCGGCCGGGGGCTCCGCTGAGGGTCTCGGTGCCCGGCGGGCGCTGGCTGTGCGCGGCTTGGCCGCGGGAGGACCGGGCTGAGGGCCTGCTACAGGCCGACACCGAGTGCCAGGAGAGGGGAGGCGAGGAGGGAGGGGCAGGGATACCGGGGGGGACGCGCCTGCAGCTCCTGCGTCCCCGCCGGCTCGGGAAAGCGACCGTGAGGGTCGTGGTGAAGAGCGCCGAGCTGAAAAAATCCACCCCCCGGGCGGTGCTGCAAGAGACTGTGAAGGAGTTGCTGAGGAACGTCTATGTGTCTCCTCGCTGCCTTGTTACCGTAGCCCCGAATGTGGAAAATCCCGTGGTATATGTGGAAATACTGTCCGCAGAGCTCTTAGAGGGTGAAGCTGGGCTGGTGACGCCCCAAACCAGCATAAAAATCCAGGAGGTGGTCACTTTAGAGTGGTACAAGCGAGTATGGAATAACACGAAACCCTCCGTGGCAGGACTGGATGATGTGGGGAAGCGTTTGAAAGAAATGATTGATCTCCCTTTCCGCTTCCCAAAAGCTTTTAAGAAGCTGGGGCTTTCTGCCCCTAATGGGGTGCTGCTAATAGGGCCCCCGGGAGTGGGGAAAACGCTCCTGGTAAAGGTGGTGGCGAAAGAAGTGGGCGCCTATCTGGTTTGCATCAATGGTCCAGGCCTGCATGGCTCCAGACCAGGAGAAAGCGAAGAGAATTTGCGAAGAGTCTTTGAAAAAGGAAGAGAAATGTCACGTGAAGGCCCAACCATTCTCTTTATTGATGAAATAGACTCTCTGTGCCCAAAGAGAGGAGGTTCCAACAACGCTCCTGAAGACCGAGTTGTCGCTCAGTTGCTGACGCTGCTGGATGGCGTAGGTGGGGAGGGCAAGATGGTCATTGTAGCAGCAACAAACCGGCCTGAAGCCTTAGACCCTGCGCTGAGAAGACCTGGCAGATTTGACAGAGAGGTAAGCAAACCTATTTCGTATGTTCTCTGTTTCCTTTGTGAGATGGAGCGGGGAGCAGTTAATGTTTACTAGTAATGTTTCATAGTGGGATTCTGCAGGCCTGAGACGCTTGTCCTGTTTCTGCATTGCTGCAGCCCGGGTAAGGTAGGGAGCACATCTCAGGAAAACATGAGCTCTTTAATGGTTTCACAATTTGTTTTCATTATTTTCCAGAATTTTTAGATTGTTGAGTTGTATTTTATGGTGGCATTTTTCCAAGATTTTAATAACGTATGAATGATTTTTTTGTGTTTTGGATGAGTTTAATTCAGCCCTTGTGATGCAAGGAAATTATCATTTCAGTGTCGTCTTCTCTTAAAATTACCTTAAAAGAGGAGTTGATGGACACTAGCTGACAGTGCCTTGTGAACACCTGTTTATACAAACACTGTTTACCTGGAAAGTAAGTGTAAATGAAGATATTTGTCATCCATATAGTACTGATAATAAGTTTCTTGTAAAAATTGTTAGAATCATAGAATCACCAGGTTGGAAGAGACCCACCAGATCGAGTCCAACCATTCCCACCAATCTCTAAACCATGCCCCTCAGTACCTTGTTAGCTGCAGTATAAATGTGCATAAGTCTTCAGTAAGCAGTATAAAAAAGAGACAAAGTTGCTTGCCTAGGTCTGTAAAATAAGAGCAATGTAGCAAAATCTCAACAAGATAAGGAACTGTTGGAACAGGTCCAGAGTAGAGCTGCAAAGTTCTGGGGGCTGGAGCACCTCCCCTGCGAGCACAAGCTGCGAGTTAGCATTGTTCAGCCTGGGAAAGAGAAAGCTTGGAGGAGATCTTATAGTGACCTTCCAGTATCTGAAGGTGCTGCAGGAAAGCTGGGGAGGGACTGCTTACGAAGGCTTGTGGTGATAGGATGAGGGGCAATGGGTATAACCTGGAGAGGGGCAGATTTAGACCAGACATAAGGAAGAATTTCTTCGCTATGAGGTTGATGAGGCGCTGGCCCAGGTTGCCCAGGGAAGCTGTGGCTGCCCCATCCCTGGAGGTGTTCAAGGCCAGGCTGGATGGGGCTTTGTGCAGCCTGGTCTGGTGGGAGGTGTCCCTGTGCAGGGCAGGGGGTCTGGAACTGGGTAGGCTTTAAGGTCCCTTCCAACCCAAGGTTTTCTATGAATCTATCGAAATATCTACTGAAAATTTTTGTTTATTATATTTTGTTTAGGTTGTTATTGGGACACCAACGCTTACACAAAGAAGATCCATCCTGCAGTTGCTCACATCTAGTATGCCGATTTCTACAGATGTTGATTTGGTTAAAGTGGCTGAGATGACGACTGGGTACGTTGGAGCTGACCTTACAGCACTCTGCAGAGAAGCTGCTATGCAGGCTGTGTTCCGCAGCTCTTGGGTATGGTTGCAGATTGGTCAAGAAGAATGTCATTAATAATATGTATCACCCTTTCCTTATTGATGCTTGGCTTTACCTTGAAAAGCTCCACAAGCTGAACTTGCAGAAATACTGAAAAAATACGAAGTCTGTAATAAACACAAATATGCCATTGCACTAGCCCTTTCAGTTCTCACCTGAAAAGACTGTGTTCTCCTTTCTGAGTTAAAAGCTTTACTAAAAGTTCTTACCTCTTTAGGATTGCGCAAAGCAGAGATTTTTGGATTCCTTTGGTAAACTAAACTATATTGTCCACCAAAGCTGTGTGTTGAAGCTGTCAGCGATTTAGAGTTCTGTTTCAGAACAACTGCAAATTAAATCTGAGGTTGACACGTGAATATATAACTGGTAGTGATAGCTATTATCATTTAAGCAGTATGGCTGGATATAACCTTCTTAAAGACACAAGGTGTACAACTGCCCAGTGTGCAGAAACTTAACTTCTTAGCAATTCTCTAATTCTGTATCAATAGTATTTGGTTTTTAATACTCTTTGCATCTATCCTGACTTTTACAAGAATTGAATCATGTTTGCTGTGGTTTTTCATCTGGAATGGCTAAGCAGAAATTTAAAGCCATATCTGAAAAGTTCCTCGAGTCAAAGCATGGACAAAGAATGGTAGAACGCTTTGTCTTCACTTGGGATAGAAAAAGGGCATCTCATTTCTGGAACTTCAGTCTCCTCCAGATACCTTATAAATATTGAAAATGACCTAAGTAGTTTGAGCCTAGTATCTCAAAAAGAAATAGGTGAACAATTTTAAATAATATCTAAGTAGATGGTGTGTTTGCCTTGAGAACTGAAAGTGCCTTTGTAAAATGCATCTTAGTTCTGTTACTGCATTACTGTTGGTAATGGTGTTTTCTAGCCTAAATGTGATAAGATGCATTACTTTTTCCACTATGTGGTGAAAATGGATGTTAGAACATTATTTGTTTTCAAGAAAATCTAGGATTAGGAATGTAGTAACTCTAAAACTAACAACCATTTGGTTTAGCAGATCACTGCATAATGGAGCTGTATGGAGCTATAATTTAATGGGAATGGATCTTTATAATTTAGAGTAAACCAATTTTCTCTAGAGCACTGGTTTCTGGTTTTTTGTGGGTTTTTTTTCTGTGTAAAAACCTGTCGTTAACATCTTAGTGTTACCTTTCTGTGTCTGCAGTTCTTAAGCTTCCTAGGGCAGAAATTTGCTGCTTTATTAGTGGCATTTGGCCTTTTGCGAAGTGTTTTGCCTACTAACACAGCACTGTAAGTTATTATGTAAAAATACTTGTAATAAGTTTATATCTGGCTTTCTTCAGGATTCATCTGAAATGATGATTAGCATGGCACATTTCCAAGAAGCTTTTAAAAAAATTCAGCCATCCTCTTATCGAAGTGCAGTTGGTCTAACAGAGTGTAAACCTGTTCCTTGGGAGCAAATCGGTGGTCTTGAAGATGTGAAATTAAAGCTAAAACAGGTAATGCACAGAATGAATTTACATAAACAACTAACTTCTAATAACCATGCCCTCTGAGGTATTCTATGTGCTATGTTATGGAAATGAATTATCACCTGATTCTAAGTTGTATTTTAAACAGTTTTTTATACTACTTTAAGTTGTTACAATGTTTGTGAGTTAGTAATCTTCCAGTCACAAGGTGTCACTACCAAGCCTAAGAGAGTGGAGGAATAAGCACAGTTTTAGTAGCTGAGGAACACTTAACTTGTAGCCAGGTGATTTCGTCCCTTCCTGAGTTTGTAACCACAGGTGGCTCTTATGTCTCATCTCTCAAGGATTGCCTTTCTTTTTGTTTGAGACAGGGAAGAAACTTTAAAAAGGGAGCATTATACTACGGAAGACTAACTAGACTTTCAAATTAATGTTGTACTCAGGAGAGGAAATAATGTGCTTAGCAATTGTATACAAACTCTATAGTTTCATTACTAAGAATTTCATGCCTTTTTTGTGTGTGTGTTGGCAGAGTATTGAGTGGCCTATGAAATTTCCTCAGGCGTTTGCTAGGATGGGCCTGTCTCATCCGAAGGGTGTTCTTCTCTATGGGCCGTCAGGGTGTGCCAAAACCACACTGGTGAAGGCTGTGGCCACAAGTTGTCACTGCTCCTTTATCTCTTTAAGTGGTGCTGACCTTTTCTCACCTTACGTTGGAGATTCAGAGAAGATTTTGGCTCAGGTACAGTTTTTGATCTGTGTAAGGTCTATAGTTTAATTTTGCTTGATTTTTGTAAAGTATTATTTAGACCTAAATTTTGTTATTGAAAATAAGATAGTTAAAGCTCTCATCTGATTATTAAATAGAAATGGTTTACAGATTCACATTTATTTAAACTGAGAATCTAGCCCTGAAACGATACCAGTTTTAAATTCTGAAATTATTTTTACCCTTTTGTTTTCAGTTCATTTAAGAATTTAAGTAAGAAGTGGAATTTGCTTAGTAAACATAAGCCAGGACAGCTGTTATGACTATATCTTTAAAGTTAAGTGAAATACAGAGTACATGTAAATAGGTGCTTTCACCTTACCTGCTAGGATGTATGCATTGATATTTTATTTCATTAATATTTTTGAAACAGGTCTTTCGCCAAGCAAGAGCGAATACTCCAGCAATAGTATTCCTAGATGAGATTGACTCTATCTTGGGATCTCGGTCACACAGCAAATCTGGCCACGGTGTCTCAGAGCGGGTTCTTTCTGTTCTTCTCAATGAGTTGGATGGTATTGGGCTGAAAGTCACAGAAAGAAGAGGAAACAAACTACAGCTTGAGGGTCAATATCAAGAACAAAGTGACGAGGAAAGAAAGGTATTTATGTTCTCTTTTCTATATAAGAATGATAAATGCTGTCTAGTTGTTCCAATCTTTTAGACTAATGGTGCTATTTTTACTATTAGACAGGTTCGTTCTTGAATTTACTTTTTATAAGCATTTCCCCTACTTGTTTTTGTTACTGTCTGGCCAATGAGAAATCTATATTTATCATCAAGGTAGACACTAGCTGCATTTCTTCCTTGTCACCTAATCTGGCATGTGCAAAAGCAGTTTTTACCTCAAGAAAAATGAAATATTAATATTGAAAGAGATCGTCTTAACCATGTTGCACTTTTTTAATTTTTTTTTTTAATACCCTCTATTACTCAGCTAGAGTTTCAGGAAACTTTGAATAAAGATGTCATGATAGTTGCTGCAACAAATAGACCAGACATGCTGGATGATGCCTTACTGCGTCCTGGAAGATTAGACAAGATGATCTATATTCCACCTCCAGATCTGAAGGTGATGTTTTACAAATTCATACATGGCTTTAAATGAAGAGATGTTAATTGCTGTATAACTTAATTTAAGAGCAAAGGGGGCATACGCGTAATATATTTAACAACTAATGGATGATTCACTGAAGATCGGTCACCAAATTAAGTTTAAAAAGGAATAATTGATAATTATTTAAACACCAGAAAATATTTTAACTGGTAAAAAAAAAAAAAGTTGACCCAGAATGGACTCTTCATTCTAAAATACTGTGTTTTCATGATGTGATTAGTCACTGTGAATAACAGGCTTTATATATGATGTAAACGTAAGAGTGTTATCTCCATTAATAGCATCTTATTCACTTTTCCACCAAAAAAATGAAGGTTTGGTTTGATGCTCATCTTGACTTTCCTTCCTTCTAATTTCATATTTTTTACTGCTTTGGAGAGGGATTAATTATTGGTTGGTTTGGTGTTGTTTTCTCTTCTAATATGGACTTACAGGGAAGGCTTTCCATTTTGAAAATCTGCACAGAAAAGATTCCGTTAGATACCGATGTGTCCCTAGAAGATGTGGCAGTCCTGACAGACCTCTTCTCTGGAGCTGACATTGAAAATCTCTGCAAGGAGGTAAGAAATATTCATGATTGATCTTTGAAATAAACTGTAAATGAAAGTTTGATTTTGTTTTTTTTTCAATGAGAAGAGAGCTAAGTTGTGAATGTTACCAAGCTGGCTGTAGTATGGATTCTTTCACAGTTTGTAATGAAAATATAAAAATGAAGGGTGAAACAGGAGAACTGCACAGGGTTTAATTCTTCCAATAAGAAAGCCAAATCAGAATAAAGGCTTTCTGTGATAATTCACTAGAATCTAAAAACTGTGCTACACTTTGTTTCACTTGGTCCTCTGTAAATCAAGTTCACGTTCTGGGTACTGCATGCAACTGCAGAGTTTTTAGCTGAAACTAGCATGTACTGTCAAGACTAGAGATTAAAAATTGAGAAGACAAGGCAGTAAGTGTTTCATATAAATCATAGAAAGAGAGAAGGCTAGGAAGCAAATCCACGTGTATTAAGTCATCAAGGTTATGTTGCCTAATCCAGGCAGCAAAATGAACGAGAATTTTAGTAATCTTATTTGATGTTTACCTATTGTTAAATAACAATGGTGTTTTCAGATGCTTTATGTTAAAATATTTCACGTTTTAAGTAACTTCTTAGTAACTTAAACTGTAAGCACTTGAAGTTGTTTGTTTTCTTTTTCCTTTAAAGGCTGCCCTGTTGGCGTTGCAAGAGAATGGACTTGAAGCAACTGCTGTAAAACATGAACATTTTGTAAAATCATTGGGGACTGTAAAACCATCTTTAAATATAAAAGACTTGGAATTCTATGAAAAATTTTATAATCGAGAGTTAGCCTCTTGAATCAAAATGGAGTGAAGTAGCATAGATATTTTAAAATGTATTACAAAGACTTTACCGTGTCTGACCTCTCTTCTGTTCTTTGATACTGTACATATTGTAATTTTCACTTTGTCCAAAATTGAGTAAAATTTCAGTTGTGAAAAATCTGTGATGTCGATAAATTTATTTTTCATAATCTTGTTTGCTTTGGCTAAATTTCCATCTATCAAACAAGTAGTCAAGTTAGTTACATGAAGCACTGGATCAGAATTACTGTACATTTTCTAGCTTTCAGTACAAACACTGGCAGAGTTAGACTATTTCATTTAAAATGTGTTGTTAAGTCTCCAAAGGACAGTAAATATTTCAAAAATAGAAAAACTTTCAGAACAGTAGGAGGAAGTGAGTCTGATATAATCTAAAGCCTAAGGTGTTTTTTATGGGTGTAGCTAGAGCCTCGCTTTATTTACAAGCAGCTTCCAAAGTACAGAGGCAGCGACAAGGTTGTCGCTGCCTAATGTCTTGTTAAAGTTTGGGAGTGATGGCTTTTTTTTACTAATTTTAGGTCAATTACTGCTTACTCCACAGACAGTTTGATTGAGGAAGCAGATACTATGTCAGTCTGTAATCAACTATATTAATTCCTTCTTTAGAGAAGGGAGTTTAGATTTATATAACACTCTGCGAAGAATTCTTTTTCCCCACCCAGCCCTTCTTAGTCAGTGTATTTGTATAGGTTGTCTTCTAAAATACACAGCTCTATCAAAGGAGATTGGTCTTACATACATGTGTGTGTTTTAACGGGGCAGGGTAGGGAATTTTTGAGTCTTTCCTCCTTGTCTCTATGAAAATGCTTGTAGACCAAATATTCCACTGTCCAAGACAGCTTATTTCAGTTGAGGTTCTTACGTTTTAAGCCCTTTAAAAGAAATATTCGTTAATAATGAGAACACTGGGGACTGTACTGCAGTGCGATTTACACAAAAGTAAGTTCCAAGGCACTGAGTGACTGCAGGTCACTGAGAGGAGTAGAGGCAATTTAAGAAAGAATTCAAGTATAAATTACTGTCCTGCAGTTTGGTGGATTTCATCGTCGTTTCCTAAGGAAAGAGACTCCTGCTGCTTCATTGCTGACAACAAGTAGACCAGAGCCACTGAATTTCTCAAACCCCCTAAGGTTTCTCAGGTGCAGTGTTGGAGATAAAGTATGGAAACCTTTCAAACCTTCAAGATAACTCTGTGTTGCTTTCCTGTGTTTGAATGTTGCTTTTGAATTGCCAGACCTGACAGGAGTTAGTGCAGCAAAATGCTCTCAGCTCCTTCCTTTCAAAGACGTTTCTGCCTAGCTTCTCTCTTCAGAGGAGGAGCAGCAGGGCTAGTTGTGCCCGGTCCTGTCCCCTCCTTGCTCCGGCGAGCGTGCAGCAAAGGAAAACTCTCCTTTTGCTGCTTTCCCAGGGGCGAGAGGGGAAAGGCAGAAACAGACTCTACGGAGGAGCCTCCTGGCTCCTCCAGCCTGTAGCGGTGGGAGTTTCTGCCCCGTGGAAAGCCCCGGGCAGCGGCCGGAGCGGTGTGACACACTGGGGTAACGACACCGAGAGGAGGAGGTGCGGGAGGGCACCCCCCGTGGGTCCCCGCCTGCCCCGGGGCGCCGCCTCCTGCCCCGGCAGCGCCTTTATAGCGGGGAGGCGGCTGCGGGGCGGGGGGCAGCGAGCGGAGCGGTCCCGGGACGCAGCCAGCATGAACCAGAGCGTCTTCCAGATCCTGAGAGCCAAAAAAGAAGTGAGTTGGGCAGAGAGGGCGGGTGTGCGGCTGGGGATGCTGGGGGAGAAAGGGAGATGGTCGGGGGGAGATGCTGGGGGACAGGAGGGGATGCTCAGGGGGGAGATGCTGGGGGACAGGAGGGGATGCTCGGAGGGAGACGCTGGGGGGCACAGGAGGAGATGCTCAGGGGCTGATGCTCGGGGGGAGGTGTTGGGGGGCAGAGAGGGAGATGCTCGGGGGGATGCTCGAGGGGTCAGATTAAGCTGCCTCCTTACCAGGTCTCCCCTCGCAGCTCTCGCTGCCCTCTCGGTGCCTCTCCAGCCGGGACCCCTCGCTCCTCAACTCTTTTTTTTTCCTCTCTTCCAGCTCATTCCCCTGGCCGGAGTGGTGTCCTTCGCAGCCGTCGGGGCACTCGCTTTCTCTGTCTATTCCCTGTTCGGCAAATCCGATGTGATGTAAGGAGAATGGTTGTTATTGCTTGGAGTTACCCTTTCTTTCTTTCTTTAGCAGAGGTATTTGACCCTCGTGGGTTTGCATCTCAAAAAATAAAACCACCCATGGGGCTGTTCCAGACTACTGGTAAAGCCTAGGATGGCTGCAGATTGTAAATACTGAATAAATTAATTAATTTGGAGTGTAGGTTGACTGATTTCCTAACTTTTGATGTTATTTTTTTTTCATTGCTTTAGGAGTAATAGCTTTTAAAGTTTCTTATGAAGAATTTCACGTTATCAGGTAGACTACATGCAGCTATGTTGTAACCAAGCTATTGACTCATATAGAAAGAACAGCATTTAATAATATGAACCTACAATAAGTTAATATCTTAATGGCTTGGCTGATAATTGGAGCTAAGTCCTCTCCTCTTTAAGCTCTTGGAAAGTCTTGTATTTACTTTAAGTGATTGGAATAGAATTTTTAGCTGCCAGAGTAAGAATCCTCTCACTTTTTCTCTCTGTCTTTGTTCAGTTTTGATTTTTCATCTTCCTTTCCTTACGATAACACGTTTTACTTGAACAATGTTGCATTGTTTGGTGATTTGGAAGCTGTAAATAAAGCAAACTATCATGATTCTTACCCAGAATTTAAAACAGAAATGCCTAAACCTGTCGACTTGTGTTGCAGGGAAGTACTTACTTGAATGATTTTGCTGATGATAAGTCTTATTATATGAGATCACACCCCAAAACAGTAACACTTGTTTTACTTTATCTTCTCTTAAAGCATTAACAAGAGTGGCAATCCAGAACCATGGGAAACTGTTGATCCTGCCAAGCCTCAGAAGGTAATTTAGACAAACAATACAGTCGTTACAAATAGAATGTGTTTCCAATGCAATAACTTTATTTAAATCTGTAAGAATTAGCAAAAACATTAATGAGG